>CM051385.1:15908922-15924280 GCA_028015245.1 Cardamine occulta
TTTGCTCAGTACTTGGTTTGAGTGATGAAACTTCATTTAAGGCTTAGATTCAGCCTTTTAGCTCTCTTGATGACATGATTAAGCATGCCATTAAGGTGTAGAAGTAGTTCAACGAAAGAAACAAGCATTATAGCTTATTCCATAGTTTTGTTTATTATTAGAATCTCATAGGAGTTTCAAATGGTGCATATAGGGAGTTATATCAAGAAGACAAAAATGGAGGCTTAAATGGTTTCATTGACAAGGTTTTCGCCATTTTCAAGCTGATAGACCTAAAAACGGATTTATGACTTTTCAAGATACAAATGAGAGTGAATAGAAGTGTTGAAGTGTAATCTGAGGACTTTAATCTCTCACAACTGTTTTGAATTTTTCAAGAGCCACTTCAGAGTGCCATTGTTTGCTCTGTACTTGGTTTGAGTGATTAAACTTCATTAAAGGCTTAGATTCAGCCTTTTAGCTCTCTTGATGACATGATTACAAGCGCTAAGGTGTAGAAGTCGATCAATCTAAAGAAACAAGCATTATAGCTTATTTCTTCGTTTTGTTTACTCTTAGAATCTCCTAGGAGTTTCAAATGGGATATAGGGAGTTATATCAAGAAGACACAAATGGAGGCTTAAATAGTTTCATTGACAAGGTTTTCGCCATTTTCAAGCTGATAGACCTAAAAACGGATTTATGACTCTTCAAGATACAAATGAGAGTGAATAGAAGTGTTGAAGTGTAATCTGAGGACTTTAATCTCTCACAACTGTTTTGAATTTTTCAAGAGCCACTTCAGAGTGCCATTGTTTGCTCTGTATTTGGTTTGAAAGATGAAACTTCATTAAAGGCTTAGATTCAGCCTTTTAGCTCTCTTGATGACATGATTAAGCATGCCATTAAGGTGTAGAAGTTGATCATCGAAAGAAACAAGCATTATAGCTTATTCCATAGTTTTGTTTATTCTTAGAATCTCATAGGAGTTTCAAATGGTGCATATAGGGAGTTATATCAAGAAGACACAAATGGAGGCTTAAATAGTTTCATTGACAAGGTTTTCGCCATTTTCAAGCTGATAGACCTAAAAACGGATTTATGACTCTTCAAGATACAAATGTGAGTGAATAGAAGTGTTGAAGTGTAATCTGAGGACTTTAATCTCTCACAACTGTTTTGAATTTTTCAAGAGCCACTTCAGAGTGCCATTGTTTGCTCTGTACTTGGTTTGAAAGATGAAACTTCATTAAAGGCTTAGATTCAGCCTTTTAGCTCTCTTGATGACATGATTAAGCATGCCATTAAGGTGTAGAAGTTGATCAACGAAAGAAACAAGCATTATAGCTTATTCCATAGTTTTGTTTATTCTTAGAATCTCATAGGAGTTTCAAATGGTGCATATAGGGAGTTATATCAAGAAGACACAAATGGAGGCTTAAATGGTTTCATTGACAAGGTTTTCCCCATTTTCGTTCGATAGACCTAAAAACGGATTTATGACTCTTCAAGATACAAATGAGAGCGAATAAAGGTTGAAGTGTAATCTGAGGACTTTAATCTCTCACAACTGTTTTGAATTTTTTCAAGAGCCACTTCAGAGTGCCATTGTTTGCTCAGTACTTGGTTTGAAAGATGAAACTTCATTAAAGGCTTAGATTCAGCCTTTTAGCTTCTTGTGATGACATGATTACATGCCATTAAGGTGTAGAAGTTGATCAACTAAAAGAAACAAGCATTATAGCTTATTCCATAGTTTTGTTTATTCTTAGAATCTCATAGGAGTTTCAAATGGTGCATATAGGGAGTTATATCAAGAAACACAAATGGAGGCTTAAACAACACCTATTGATGTGAATATAAAGAATCAATGGTTTCATTGAAAGGTAGGGTTTTGCCATTTTCAAGCCGATAGACCTAAAAACGGATTTATGACTCTTCAAGATACAAATGAGAGTGAATAGAAGTGTTGAAGTGTAATCCGAGGACTTTAATCTCTACAACTGTTTTGAATTTTTCAAGAGCCACTTCAGAGTGCCATTGTTTGCTCAGTACTTGGTTTGAAAGATGAAAACTTCATTAAAGGCTTAGATTCAGCCTTTTAGTTTCTTGATGACATGATTAACATGCCATTAAGGTGTAGAAGTTGATCAACTAAAAGAAACAAGCATTATAGCTTATTCCATAGTTTTGTTTATTCTTAGAATCTCATAGGAGTTTCAAATGGTGCATATAGGGAGTTATATCAAGAAGACACAAATGGAGGCTTAAATGGTTTCATTGACAAGGTTTTCGCCATTTTCAAGCTGATAGACCTAAAAACGGATTTATGACTCTTCAAGATACAAATGAGAGTGAATAGAAGTGTTGAAGTGTAATCTGAGGACTTTAATCTCTCACAACTGTTTTGAATTTTTCAAGAGCCACTTCAGAGTGCCATTGTTTGCTCTGTATTTGGTTTGAAAGATGAAACTTCATTAAAGGCTTAGATTCAGCCTTTTAGCTCTCTTGATGACATGATTAAGCATGCCATTAAGGTGTAGAAGTTGATCATCAAAAGAAACAAGCATTATAGCTTATTCCATAGTTTTGTTTATTCTTAGAATCTCATAGGAGTTTCAAATGGTGCATATAGGGAGTTATATCAAGAAGACACAAATGGAGGCTTAAACAACACCTATTGATGTGAATATAAAGAATCAATGGTTTCATTGACAAGGTTTTCGCCATTTTCAAGCTGATAGACCTAAAAACGGATTTATGACTCTTCAAGATACAAATGAGAGTGAATAGAAGTGTTGAAGTGTAATCTGAGGACTTTAATCTCTCACAACTGTTTTGAATTTTTCAAGAGCCACTTCAGAGTGCCATTGTTTGCTCTGTACTTGGTTTGAAAGATGAAACTTCATTAAAGGCTTAGATTCAGCCTTTTTAGTTTCTTGATGACATGATTAAGCATGCCATTAAGGTGTAGAAGTTGATCAACGAAAGAAACAAGCATTATAGCTTATTCCATAGTTTTGTTTATTCTTAGAATCTCATAGGAGTTTCAAATGGTGCATATAGGGAGTTATATCAAGAAGACACAAATGGAGGCTTAAATGGTTTCATTGACAAGGTTTTCGCCATTTTCAAGCTGATAGACCTAAAAACGGATTTATGACTCTTCAAGATACAAATGAGAGTGAATAGAAGTGTTGAAGTGTAATCTGAGGACTTTAATCTCTCACAACTGTTTTGAATTTTTCAAGAGCCACTTCAGAGTGCCATTGTTTGCTCTGTACTTGGTTTGAAAGATGAAACTTCATTAAAGGCTTAGATTCAGCCTTTTAGCTCTCTTGATGACATGATTAAGCATGCCATTAAGGTGTAGAAGTTGATCAACGAAAGAAACAAGCATTATAGCTTATCCCATAGTTCTGTTAGTTCTAAGAATCTCATAGGAGTTTCTAATGGTGAATAAGGGAGTTATATCAAGAAGACACAAATGGAGGCTTAAACAACACCTATTGATGTGAATATAAAGAATCAATGGTTTCATTGACAAGGTTTTCGCCATTTTCAAGCTGATAGACCTAAAAACGGATTTATGACTCTTCAAGATACAAATGAGAGTGAATAGAAGTGTTGAAGTGTAATCTGAGGACTTTAATCTCTCACAACTGTTTTGAATTTTTCAAGAGCCACTTCAGAGTGCCATTGTTTGCTCAGTACGGTTTGAGTGATTAAACTTCATTAAAGGCTTAGATTCAGCCTTTTAGCTTCTTTGATGACATGATTAACATGCCATTAAGGTGTAGAAGTTGATCAACGAAAGAAACAAGCATTATAGCTTATTCCATAGTTTTGTTTATTCTTAGAATCTCATAGGAGTTTCAAATGGCATATAGGGAGTTATATCAAGAAGACACAAATGGAGGCTTAAAATGGTTTTATTGACAAGGTTTTTGCCATTTTCAAGCCGATAGACCTAAAAAACGGATTTATGACTCTTCAAGATACAAATGAGAGTGAATAGAAGTGTTGAAGTGTAATCTGAGGACTTTAATCTCTGACAACTGTTTTGAATTTTTCAAGAGCCACTTCAGAGTGCCATTGTTTGCTCTGTGCTTGGTGTGAAAGATGAAACTTCATTAAAGGCTTAGATTCAGCCTTTTTATTTCTTGATGACATGATTAAGCATGCCATTAAGGTGTAGAAGTTGATCAACGAAAGAAACAAGCATTATAGCTTATTCCATAGTTTTGTTTATTCTTAGAATCTCATAGGAGTTTCAAATGGTGCATATAGGGAGTTATATCAAGAAGACACAAATGGAGGCTTAAATGGTTTCATTGACAAGGTTTTC
This sequence comes from Cardamine occulta, assembly GCA_028015245.1. Lineage (NCBI taxonomy): Eukaryota > Viridiplantae > Streptophyta > Magnoliopsida > Brassicales > Brassicaceae > Cardamine > Cardamine occulta. The sequence goes on from CM051385.1 coordinate 15,913,250, forward strand.
GCCATTTTCAAGCTGATAGACCTAAAAACGGATTTATGACTCTTCAAGATACAAATGTGAGTGAATAGAAGTGTTGAAGTGTAATCTGAGGACTTTAATCTCTCACAACTGTTTTGAATTTTTCAAGAGCCACTTCAGGGTGCCATTGTTTGCTCAGTACTTGGTTTGAGTGATGAAACTTCATTTAAGGCTTAGATTCAGCCTTTTAGCTCTCTTGATGACATGATTAAGCATGCCATTAAGGTGTAGAAGTAGTTCAACGAAAGAAACAAGCATTATAGCTTATTCCATAGTTTTGTTTATTATTAGAATCTCATAGGAGTTTCAAATGGTGCATATAGGGAGTTATATCAAGAAGACAAAAATGGAGGCTTAAATGGTTTCATTGACAAGGTTTTCGCCATTTTCAAGCTGATAGACCTAAAAACGGATTTATGACTCTTCAAGATACAAATGAGAGTGAATAGAAGTGTTGAAGTGTAATCTGAGGACTTTAATCTCTCACAACTGTTTTGAATTTTTCAAGAGCCACTTCAGAGTGCCATTGTTTGCTCTGTACTTGGTTTGAAAGATGAAACTTCATTAAAGGCTTAGATTCAGCCTTTTAGCTCTCTTGATGACATGATTAAGCATGCCATTAAGGTGTAGAAGTTGATCAACGAAAGAAACAAGCATTATAGCTTATTCCATAGTTTTGTTTATTCTTAGAATCTCATAGGAGTTTCAAATGGTGCATATAGGGAGTTATATCAAGAAGACACAAATGGAGGCTTAAACAACACTATTGATGTGAATATAAAGAATCAATGGTTTCATTGACAAGGTTTTCGCCATTTTCAAGCTGATAGACCTAAAAACGGATTTATGACTTTTCAAGATACAAATGAGAGTGAATAGAAGTGTTGAAGTGTAATCTGAGGACTGTTATCTCTCACAACTGTTTTGAATTTTTCAAGAGCCACTTCAGAGTGCCATTGTTTGCTCTGTACTTGGTTTGAGTGATTAAACTTCATTAAAGGCTTAGATTCAGCCTTTTAGCTCTCTTGATGACATGATTAAGCATGCCATTAAGGTGTAGAAGTTGATCAACGAAAGAAACAAGCATTATAGCTTATTCCATAGTTTTGTTTATTCTTAGAATCTCATAGGAGTTTCAAATGGTGCATATAGGGAGTTATATCAAGAAGACACAAATGGAGGCTTAAATGGTTTCATTGACAAGGTTTTCGCCATTTTCAAGCTGATAGACCTAAAAACGGATTTATGACTCTTCAAGATACAAATGAGAGTGAATAGAAGTGTTGAAGTGTAATCTGAGGACTTTAATCTCTCACAACTGTTTTGAATTTTTCAAGAGCCACTTCAGAGTGCCATTGTTTGCTCTGTACTTGGTTTGAAAGATGAAACTTCATTAAAGGCTTAGATTCAGCCTTTTAGCTCTCTTGATGACATGATTAAGCATGCCATTAAGGTGTAGAAGTTGATCAACGAAAGAAACAAGCATTATAGCTTATTCCATAGTTTTGTTTATTCTTAGAATCTCATAGGAGTTTCAAATGGTGCATATAGGGAGTTATATCAAGAAGACACAAATGGAGGCTTAAACAACACCTATTGATGTGAATATAAAGAATCAATGGTTTCATTGACAAGGTTTTCGCCATTTTCAAGCTGATAGACCTAAAAACGGATTTATGACCTATCAAGATAGAAATGAGATAATAAAGTGTTGAAGTGTAATCTGAGGACTTTAATCTCTCACAACTGTTTTGAATTTTTCAAGAGCCACTTCAGAGTGCCATTGTTTGCTCTGTACTTGGTTTGAAAGATGAAACTTCATTAAAGGCTTAGATTCAGCCTTTTAGCTCTCTTGATGACATGATTAAGCATGCCATTAAGGTGTAGAAGTTGATCAACGAAAGAAACAAGCATTATAGCTTATTCCATAGTTTTGTTTATTCTTAGAATCTCATAGGAGTTTCAAATGGTGCATATAGGGAGTTATATCAAGAAGACACAAATGGAGGCTTAAATGGTTTCATTGACAAGGTTTTCGCCATTTTCAAGCTGATAGACCTAAAAACGGATTTATGACTTTTCAAGATACAAATGAGAGTGAATAGAAGTGTTGAAGTGTAATCTGAGGACTTTAATCTCTCACAACTGTTTTGAATTTTTCAAGAGCCACTTCAGAGTGCCATTGTTTGCTCTGTACTTGGTTTGAAAGATGAAACTTCATTAAAGGCTTAGATTCAGCCTTTTAGCTCTCTTGATGACATGATTAAGCATGCCATTAAGGTGTAGAAGTTGATCAACGAAAGAAACAAGCATTATAGCTTATTCCATAGTTTTGTTTATTCTTAGAATCTCATAGGAGTTTCAAATGGTGCATATAGGGAGTTATATCAAGAAGACACAAATGGAGGCTTAAATGGTTTCATTGACAAGGTTTTCGCCATTTTCAAGCTGATAGACCTAAAAACGGATTTATGACTCTTCAAGATACAAATGAGAGTGAATAGAAGTGTTGAAGTGTAATCTGAGGACTTTAATCTCTCACAACTGTTTTGAATTTTTCAAGAGCCACTTCAGAGTGCCATTGTTTGCTCTGTACTTGGTTTGAAAGATGAAACTTCATTAAAGGCTTAGATTCAGCCTTTTAGCTCTCTTGATGACATGATTAAGCATGCCATTAAGGTGTAGAAGTTGATCAACGAAAGAAACAAGCATTATAGCTTATTCCATAGTTTTGTTTATTCTTAGAATCTCATAGGAGTTTCAAATGGTGCATATAGGGAGTTATATCAAGAAGACACAAATGGAGGCTTAAATGGTTTCATTGACAAGGTTTTCGCCATTTTCAAGCTGATAGACCTAAAAACGGATTTATGACTCTTCAAGATACAAATGAGAGTGAATAGAAGTGTTGAAGTGTAATCTGAGGACTTTAATCTCTCACAACTGCTTTTGAATTTTTCAAGAGCCACTCTCAGAGTGCCATTGTTTGCTCAGATTTGGTTTGAAAGATAAAACTTCATTAAAGGCTTAGATTCAGCCTTTTAGCTCTCTTGATGACATGATTAAGCATGCCATTAAGGTGTAGAAGTTGATCAACGAAAGAAACAAGCATTATAGCTTATTCCATAGTTTTGTTTATTCTTAGCATCCCATGAGAGCTTCAAATGGCGCATATAGGGAGTCATATCAACTAGACACAAATGGAGGCTTAAACAACACCTATTGAGGAATAAAAGAATCAATGGTTTCATTGACAAGGTTTTCGCCATTTTCAAGCTGATAGACCTAAAAACGGATTTATGACTCTTCAAGATACAAATGAGAGTGAATAGAAGTGTTGAAGTGTAATCTGAGGACTTTAATCTCTCACAACTGTTTTGAATTTTTCAAGAGCCACTTCAGAGTGCCATTGTTTGCTCTGTACTTGGTTTGAAAGATGAAACTTCATTAAAGGCTTAGATTCAGCCTTTTAGCTCTTTTGATGACATGATTAAGCATGCCATTAAGGTGTAGAAGTGATCAACGTAAAGAAACAAGCATTATAGCTTATTCCATAGTTTTGTTTATTCTTAGAATCTCATAGGAGTGTCAAATGGTGCATATAGGGAGTTTTATCAAGAAGACACAAATGGAGGCTTAACAACACTATATTAATATAAAAATCAATGGTTTCTTTGACAAGGTTTTCGCCATTTTCAAGCCGATAGACCTAAAAAACGGATTTATGACTCTTCAAGATACAAATGAGAGTGAATAGAAGTGTTGAAGTGTAATCCGAGGACTTTAATCTCTCACAACTGTTTTGAATTTTTCAAGAGCCACTTCAGAGTGCCATTGTTTGCTTCTGAACTTGGTTTGAAAGGATGAAACTTCATTAAAGGCTTAGATTCAGCCTTTTAGCTCTCTTGATGACATGATTAAGCATGCCATTAAGGTGTAGAAGTGATCAACGAAAGAAACAAGCATTATAGCTTATTCCATAGTTTTGTTTATTCTAGAATCTCATAGGAGTTTCAAATGGTGCATAGAGGAGTTATATCAAGAAGACACAAATGGAGGCTTAAACAACACCTATTGATGAATATAAAGAATCAATGGTTTCATTACAGGTTTTCGCCATTTTCAAGCTGATAGACCTAAAAACGGATTTATGACTCTTCAAGATACAAATGAGAGTGAATAGAAGTGTTGAAGTGTAATCTGAGGACTTTAATCTCTCACAACTGTTTTGAATTTTTCAAGAGCCACTTCAGAGTGCCATTGTTTGCTCTGTACTTGGTTTGAAAGATGAAACTTCATTAAAGGCTTAGATTCAGCCTTTTAGTTTCTTTTGATGACATGATTACATGCCATTAAGGTGTAGAAGTTGATCAACGAAAGAAACAAGCATTATAGCTTATTCCATAGTTTTGTTTATTCTTAGAATCTCATAGGAGTTTCAAATGGTGCATATAGGGAGTTATATCAAGAAGACACAAATGGAGGCTTAAACAACACCTATGAGGAAATAAAGAATCAATGGTTTCATTGACAAGGTTTTCGCCATTTTCAAGCCGATAGACCTAAAAACGGATTTATGACTCTTCAAGATACAAATGAGAGTGAATAGAAGTATGAAGTAATCTGAGGACTTTAATCTCTCACAACTGTTTTGAATTTTGCAAGAGCCACTGCAGAGTGCCATTGTTTGCTCTGTATTTTTTTGGAAAGATGAAACTTCAGTAAAGGCTTAGAGTCAGCCGTTTAGCTCTTTGATGACATGATTAACATGCCATTAAGGTGTAGAAGTTGATCAACGAAAAGAAACAAGCATTATAGCTTATTCCATAGTTTTGTTTATTCTAGAATCTCATAGGAGTTTCAAATGGGCATATAGGGAGTTATATCAAGAAGACACAAATGGAGGCTTAAACAACACTTATTGATGTGAATATAAAGAATCAATGGTTTCATTGACAAGGTTTTTGCCATTTTCAAGCTTGATAGACCTAATTAACATGATGCTTAAATAAACTAGCTTTTGAATTTTTCAACTTCAAGAGTGCCATTGTTTGCTCTGACTTGGTTTGAAAGATGAAACTTCATTAAAGGCTTAGATTCAGCCTTTTATTTTGATGACATGATTAAGCATGCCATTAAGGTGTAGAAGTAGATCAACGAAAGAAACAAGCATTATAGCTTATTCCATAGTTTTGTTTATTCTTAGAATCTCATAGGAGTTTCAAATGGTGCATATAGGGAGTTATATCAAGAAGACACAAATGGAGGCTTAAATGGTTTCATTGACAAGGTTTTCGCCATTTTCAAGCTGATAGACCTAAAAACGGATTTATGACTTTTCAAGATACAAATGAGAGTGAATAGAAGTGTTGAAGTGTAATCTGAGGACTTTAATCTCTCACAACTGTTTTGAATTTTTCAAGAGCCACTTCAGAGTGCCATTGTTTGCTCAGTACTTGGTTTGAGTGATGAAACTTCATTAAAGGCTTAGATTCAGCCTTTTAGCTCTCTTGATGACATGATTAAGCATGCCATTAAGGTGTAGAAGTTGATCAACGAAAGAAACAAGCATTATAGCTTATTCCATAGTTTTGTTTATTCTTAGAATCTCATAGGAGTTTCAAATGGTGATATAGGGAGTTATATCAAGAAGACACAAATGGAGGCTTAAACAACACCTATCGAGAATATAAAGAATCAATGGTTTCATTGACAAGGTTTTCGCCATTTTCAACGATAGACCTAAAAACGGATTTATGACTCTTCAAGATACAAATGAGAGTGAATAGAAGTGTTGAAGTGTAATCTGAGGACTTTAATCTCTCACAACTGTTTTGAATTTTTCAAGAGCCACTTCAGAGTGCCATTGTTTGCTCTGTACTTGGTTTGAAAGATGAAACTTCATTAAAGGCTTAGATTCAGCCTTTTATTTCTTGATGATACGATTAACATGCCATTAAGGTGTAGAAGTGATCAACGAAAGAAACAAGCATTATAGCTTATTCCATAGTTTTGTTTATTCTTAGAATCTCAAGGAGTTTCAAATGGGCATATAGGGAGTTATATCAAGAAGACACAAATGGAGGCTTAAACAACACCATAGAATATAAAGAATCAATGGTTTCATTGACAAGGTTTTCGCCATTTTCAAGCCGATAGACCTAAAAACGGATTTATGACTCTTCAAGATACAAATGAGAGTGAATAGAAGTGTTAAGTGTAATCCGAGGACTTTAATCTCTCACAACTGTTTTGAATTTTTCAAGAGCCACTTCAAGAGTGCCATTGTTTGCTCAGACTTGGTTTGAAAGATGAAACTTCATTAAAGGCTTAGATTCAGCCTTTTAGCCCTTTTGATGACATGATTAACATGCCATTAAGGTGTAGAAGTAGATCAACTAAAAGAAACAAGCATTATAGCTTATTCCATAGTTTTGTTTATTCTAGAATCTCATAGGAGTTTCAAATGGTATAAGGGAGTTATATCAAGAAGACACAAATGGAGGCTTAAACAACACCTATTGATGTGAATATAAAGAATCAATGGTTTCATTGACAAAAGGTTTCGCCATTTTCAAGCCGGATAGACCTAAAACGGATTTATGACTCTTCAAGATACAAATGAGAGTGAATAGAGGTTAAGTGTAATCCGAGGACTTTAATCTCTCACAACTGTTTTGAATTTTTCAAGAGCCACTTCAGAGTGCCATTGTTTGCTCTGCACTTGGTTTGAAAGATGAAACTTCATTAAAGGCTTAGATTCAGCCTTTTAGTTTCTTGATGACATGATTAAGCATGCCATTAAGGTGTAGAAGTGATCAACGAAAAGAAACAAGCATTATAGCTTATTCCATAGTTTTGTTTATTCTTAGAATCTCATAGGAGTTTCAAATGGTGATATAGGGAGTTATATCAAGAAGACACAAATGGAGGCTTAAACAACACCTATCGAGGAATATAAAGAATCAATGGTTTCGTTGACAGGGTTTTGGCCAGTTTCAAGTTGGTAGACCTAAAAAGGGGTTTCTGACTCTTCAAGATACAAATGAGAGTGAATAGAAGGGTTGAAGGGTAATCTGAGGACTTTAATCTCTGACAACTGTTTTGAATTTTTCAAGAGCTACTTCAGAGTGCCATTGTTTGCTCAGACTTGGTTCGAAGGATGAAACTTCATTAAAGGCTTAGATTCAGCCTTTAGCTTTGATGACATGATTAAGCATGCCATTAAGGTGTAGAAGCGATCAACGAAAAAAACAAGCATTATAGCTTATTCCATAGTTTTGTTTATTCTTAGAATCTCAAGGAGTTTCAAATGGTGCATATAGGGAGTTATATCAAGAAGACACAAATGGAGGCTTAAAAATGGTTTCATTGACAAGGTTTTCGCCATTTTCAAGTCGATAGACCTAAAACGGATTTATGACTCTTCAAGATACAAATGAGAGTGAATAGAAGTGTTTAAGTGTAATCTGAGGACTTTTATCTCTCACAACTGTTTTGAATTTTTCAAGAGCCACTTCAGAGTGCCATTGTTTGCTCAGGACTTGGTTTGAAAGATGAAACTTCATTAAAGGCTTAGATTCAGCCTTTTAGTTTCTTTCGATGACATGATTAAGCATGCCATTAAGGTGTAGAAGTTGATCAACTAAAGAAACAAGCATTATAGCTTATTCCATAGTTTTGTTTATTCTTAGAATCTCAAGGAGTTTCAAATGGTGCATAGAGGAGTTATATCAAGAAGACACAAATGGAGGCTTAAACAACACCTATTGATGTGAATATAAAGAATCAATGGTTTCATTACAAGTTTGTCATTTATTTTATAAGATAGACCTAAAAACGGATTTATGACTTTTCAAGATACAAATGAGAGTGAATAGAAGTGTTGAAGTGTAATCTGAGGACTGTAATCTCTCACAACTGTTTTGAATTTTTCAAGAGCCACTTCAGAGTGCCATTGTTTGCTCAGACTTGGTTTGAGAGATGAAACTTCATTAAAGGCTTAGATTCAGCCTTTTTAGTTCTCTTGATGACATGATTAACATGCCATTAAGGTGTAGAAGTTGATCAACACAGAAAAACAAGCATTATAGCTTATTCCATAGTTTTGTTTATTCTTAGAATCTCATAGGAGTTTCAAATGGTGCATATAGGGAGTTATATCAAGAAGACACAAATGGAGGCTTAAATTTTTTGTGAATATAAAGAATCAATGGTTTCATTGACAAGGCCTTTTCAAGCTTTTGATAGACCTAAAAACGGATTTATGACTCTTCAAGATACAAATGAGAGTGAATAGAAGTGTCAAGTGTAATCCGAGGACTTTAATCTCTCACAACTGTTTTGAATTTTTCAAGAGCCACTTCAGAGTGCCATTGTTTGCTCTTCATTTGGTTTGGAAAGATGAAACTTCATTAAAGGCTTAGATTCAGCCTTTTTAGCTCTTTGATGACACATGATTAACATGCCATTAAGGTGTAGAAGTTGATCAACGAAAGAAACAAGCATTATAGCTTATTCCATAGTTTTGTTTATTCTAGAATCTCATAGGAGTTTCAAATGGTATATAGGGAGTTATATCAAGAAGACACAAATGGAGGCTTAAATTAATATAAAAAATCAATGGTTTCATTGACAAGGTTTTCGCCATTTTCAAGCTTATCGACCTAAAAACGGTTTTATGACTCTTCAAGATACAAATGAGAGCGAATAGAAGTGTTTAAGTGTAATCTGAGGACTTTAATCTCTCACAACTCTTTTGAATTTTTCAAGAGCCACTTCAGAGTGCCATTGTTTGCTCTGACTTGGTTTGAAAGATGAAACTTCATTAAAGGCTTAGATTCAGCCTTTTAGTTTTCGATGACCTGATTAAGGATGCCGTTGAGGGGTTGAAGGAGATCAACGGAAGGAACAAGCATTATAGCTTATTCCATAGTTTTGTTTCTTCTTAGAATCTCTTAGGAGTTTCCAAATGGCATATAGAGAGTTATATCAAGAAGACACAAATGGAGGCTTAAATGGTTTCATTGACAAGGTTTTCGCCATTTTCAAGCTGATAGACCTAAAAACGGATTTATGACTTTTCAAGATACAAATGAGAGTGAATAGAAGTGTTGAAGTGTAATCTGAGGACTTTAATCTCTCACAACTGTTTTGAATTTTTCAAGAGCCACTTCAGAGTGCCATTGTTTGCTCAGATTGGTTTGAAAGATGAAACTTCATTAAAGGCTTAGATTCAGCCTTTTAGTTTTGATGACATGATTAAGCATGCCATTAAGGTGTAGAAGTGATCAACGAAAAGAAACAAGCATTATAGCTTATTCCATAGTTTTGTTTATTCTTAGAATCTCATAGGAGTTTCAAATGGGGCATATAGAGGAGTTATATCAAGAAGACACAAATGGAGGCTTAAACAACACCTATCGATGGAATATAAAGAATCAATGGTTTCATTGACAAGGTTTTTGCCATTTTCAAGCCGATAGACCTAAAAACGGATTTATGACTCTTCAAGATACAAATGAGAGTGAATAAAGTGTTAAGTGTAATCTGAGGACTTTAATCTCTCACAACTGTTTTGAATTTTTCAAGAGCCACTTCAGAGTGCCATTGTTTGCTCAGATTTGGTTTGAGAGATGAAACTTCATTAAAGGCTTAGATTCAGCCTTTTAGTTTCTTTGATGACATGATTAAGCATGCCATTAAGGTGTAGAAGTTGATCAACGTAAACAAGCATTATAGCTTATTCCATAGTTTTGTTTATTCTAGAATCTCATAGGAGTTTCAAATGGTGCATATAGGGAGTTATATCAAGAAGACACAAATGGAGGCTTAAAATGGTTTCATTGAAAGGTTTTTGCCATTTTCAAGCCGATAGACCTAAAACGGATTTATGACTCTTCAAGATACAAATGAGAGTGAATAGAAGTGTTGAAGTGTAATCTGAGGACTTTAATCTCTCACAACTGTTTTGAATTTTTCAAGAGCCACTTCAGAGTGCCATTGTTTGCTCAGTACTTGGTTTGAAAGATGAAACTTCATTAAAGGCTTAGATTCAGCCTTTTAGCTCCCTTGATGACATGATATTAATGCCATTAAGGTAGTAGTTGATCAACTAAAGAAACAAGCATTATAGCTTATTCCATATTTTTGGTTATTCTTATAATCTCATATGAGTTTCAAATGAGGCATTAGGGGTGGAATATGAAGAAGACACATATGGAGATTTAAACAACAACTATGGATGTGAATATAAAGAATCAATGGTTTCATTGACATGGATTTGGCCATTTTCAAGCTGATAGACCTAAAAACGGATTTATGACTTTTCAAGATACAAATGAGAGTGAATAGAAGTGTGAAGTGTAATCCGAGGACTTTAATTCTCACAACTGTTTTGAATTTTTCAAGAGCCACTTCAGAGTGCCATTGTTTGCTTCAGTACTTGGTTTGAGGATGAAACTCATTAAAGGCTTAGATTCAGTCTTTAGTTTCTTGATGACATGATTAACGCCATTAAGGTGTAGAAGTGATCAACGAAAGAAACAAGCATTATAGCTTATTCCATAGTTTTGTTTATTCTTAGAATCTCATAGGAGTTTCAAATGGGCATATAGGGAGTTATATCAAGAAGACACAAATGGAGGCTTAAATAGGTTTCATTGGACAAGGTTTTCGCCATTTTCAAGTCGATAGACCTAAAAACGGATTTATGACTTTTCAAGATACAAAATGAGAGTGAATAGAAGTGTTGAAGCGTAATCCGAGGACTTTAATCTCTCAAACTGTTTTGAAATTTTTCAAGAGCCACTTCAGAGTGCCATTGTTTGCTCGCATTTGGTTTGAGAGATGAAACTTCATTAAAGGCTTAGATTCAGCCTTTTATTTCTTGATGACATGATTACATGCCATTAAGGTGTGGAAGTAGATCAACGAAAGAAACAAGCATTATAGCTTATTCCATAGTTTTGTTTATTCTAGAATCTCATAGGAGTTTCAAATGGTATATATAGG
>CM051385.1:15926446-15951066 GCA_028015245.1 Cardamine occulta
ACAACTGTTTTGAATTTTTCAAGAGCCACTTCAGAGTGCCATTGTTTGCTCAGTACTTGGTTTGAGTGATGAAACTTCATTAAAGGCTTAGATTCAGCCTTTTAGCTCTCTTGATGACATGATTAAGCATGCCATTAAGGTGTAGAAGTAGATCAACGAAAAAGACAAGCATTATAGCTTATTCCATAGTTTTGTTTATTCTTAGAATCTCATAGGAGTTTCAAATGGTGCATATAGGGAGTTATATCAAGAAGACACAAATGGAGGCTTAAACAACACCTATTGATGTGAATATAAAGAATCAATGGTTTCATTGACAAGGTTTTGACCATTTTCAAGCTGATATACCTAAAAAGCGATTGATGACTCTTCGAGATACAAATGAGAGTGAATAGAAGTGTTGAAGTGTAGTCTGAGGACTTTAATCTCTTAGAACTGTTTTTAGATGTCAAGAGCCACTACAAAGTGCCATTGTTTGCTCAGTACTTGATTTGAGTGATGAAACTTCATTTAAGGCTTAGATTCAGCCTTTTAGCTCTCTTGATGACATGATTAAGCATGCCATTAAGGTGTAGAAGTAGATCAACGAAAAAGACAAGCATTATAGCTTATTCCATAGTTTTCTTTATTCTTAGAATCTCATAGGAGTTTCAAATGGTGCATATAGGGAGTTATATCAAGAAGACACAAATGGAGGCTTAAACAACACCTATTGATGTGAATATAAAGAATCAATGGTTTCATTGACAAGGTTTTCGCCATTTTCAAGCTGATAGACCTAAAAACGGATTTATGACTCTTCAAGATACAAATGAGAGTGAATAGAAGTGTTGAAGTGTAATCTGAGGACTTTAATCTCTCACAACTGTTTTGAATTTTTCAAGAGCCACTTCAGAGTGCCATTGTTTGCTCTGTACTTGGTTTGAGTGATTAAACTTCATTAAAGGCTTAGATTCAGCCTTTTAGCTCTCTTGATGACATGATTAAGCATGCCGTTAAGGTGTAGAAGTAGATCAACGAAAGAAACAAGCATTATAGCTTATTCCATAGTTTTGTTTATTCTTAGAATCTCATAGGAGTTTCAAATGGTGCATATAGGGAGTTATATCAAGAAGACACAAATGGCGGCTTAAACAACACCTATTGATGTGAATATAAAGAATCAATGGTTTCATTGACAAGGTTTTCGCCATTTTCAAGCAGATAGACCTAAAAACGGATTTATGACTCTTCAAGATACAAATGAGAGTGAATAGAAGTGTTGAAGTGTAATCTGAGGACTTTAATCTCTCACAACTGTTTTGAATTTTTCAAGAGCCACTTCAGAGTGCCATTGTTTGCTCTGTACTTGGTTTGAGTGATTAAACTTCATTAAAGGCTTAGATTCAGCCTTTTAGCTCTCTTGATGACATGATTAAGCATGCCATTAAGGTGTAGAAGTAGATCAACGAAAGAAACAAGCATTATAGCTTATTTCATAGTTTTGTTTATTCTTAGAATCTCATATGAGTTTCAAATGGTGCATATAGGGAGTTATATCAAGAAGACACAAATGGAGGCTTAAACAACACCTATTGATGTGAATATAAAGAATCAATGGTTTCATTGACAAGGTTTTCGCCATTTTCAAGCTGATAGACCTAAAAACGGATTTATGACTCTTCAAGATACAAATGAGAGTGAATAGAAGTGTTGAAGTGTAATCTGAGGACTTTAATCTCTCACAACTGTTTTGAATTTTTCAAGAGCCACTTCAGAGTGCCATTGTTTGCTCTGTACTTGGTTTGAGTGATTAAACTTCATTAAAGGCTTAGATTCAGCCTTTTAGCTCTCTTGATGACATGATTAAGCATGCCATTAAGGTGTAGAAGTAGATCAACGAAAGAAACAAGCATTATAGCTTATTTCATAGTTTTGTTTATTCTTAGAATCTCATATGAGTTTCAAATGGTGCATATAGGGAGTTATATCAAGAAGACACAAATGGAGGCTTAAACAACACCTATTGATGTGAATATAAAGAATCAATGGTTTCATTGACAAGGTTTTCGCCATTTTCAAGCTGATAGACCTAAAAGCGGATTTATGACTCTTGAAGATACAAATGAGAGTGAATAGAAGTGTTGAAGTGTAATCTGAGGACTTTAATCTCTCACAACTGTTTTGAATTTTTTCAAGAGCCACTTTAGAGTGCCATTGTTTGCTCTGTACTTGGTTTGAGTGATTAAACTTCATTAAAGGCTTAGATTCAGCCTTTTACCTCTCTTGATGACATGATTAAGCATGCCATTAAGGTGTAGAAGTAGATCAACGAAAAGAAACAAGCATTATAGCTTATTCCATAGTTTTGTTTATTCTTAGAATCTTATAGGAGTTTCAAATGGTGCATATAGGGAGTTATATCAAGAAGACACAAATGGAGGCTTAAACAACACCTATTGATGTGAATATAAAGAATCAATGGTTTCATTGACAAGGTTTTCGCCATTTTCAAGCTGATAGACCTAAAACCGGATTTATGACTCTTCAAGATACAAATGAGAGTGCATAGAAGTGTTGAAGTGTAATCTGAGGACTTTAATCTCTCACAACTGTTTTGAATTTTTCAAGAGCCACTTCAGAGTGCCATTGTTTGCTCTGTACTTGGTTTGAGTGATTAAACTTCATTAAAGGCTTAGATTCAGCCTTTTAGCTCTCTTGATGACATGATTAAGCATGCCATTAAGGTGTAGAAGTTGATCAACGAAAGAAACAAGCACATTATAGAACTTATTGCATAGTTTTGTTTTTTTTTTTTTTTTTTTTTTGGGGTTTTTAATGGGGGTTTTAGGGAGTTATATCAAGAAGACACAAATGGAGGCTTAAAACAACACCTATTGATGTGAATATAAAGAATCAATGGTTTCATTGACAAGGTTTTCGCCATTTTCAAGATGATAGACCTAAAAAGCGGATTTATGACTCTTGAAGATACAAATGAGAGTGAATAGAAGTGTTGAAGTGTAATCTGAGGACTTTAATCTCTCACAACTGTTTTGAATTTTTCAAGAGCCACTTCAGAGTGCCATTGTTTGCTCTGTACTTGGTTTGAGTGATTAAACTTCATTAAAGGCTTAGATTCAGCCTTTTAGCTCTCTTGATGACATGATTAAGCATGCCATTAAGGTGTAGAAGTAGATCAACGAAAGAAACAAGCATTATAGCTTATTTCATAGTTTTGTTTATTCTTAGAATCTCATATGAGTTTCAAATGGTGCATATAGGGAGTTATATCAAGAAGACACAAATGGAGGCTTAAACAACACCTATTGATGTGAATATAAAGAATCAATGGTTTCATTGACAAGGTTTTTATTGAGAAAAGGCATTCCGTGAAGAAGGTCGGGTACTATTCATCTCGGATACTATTCATCCCGAGACCCGAGATTACTATTCATCCTGAGACCCGAGATTACTATTCATCCCGTGAATCTATTGAGAAAAGGCATTCAATGAAGAAGGTCGGGTACTATTCATCTCGGATACTATTCATCCCGGGACACGGATTACTATTCATCCCTCTTTGTAGGCTGCGTTTCATTATTTTTGCGGTTTTTTTATTTGGGGCTTCCTCCTTCAACTATAAAAGGAGGAAACCCTCCCCTTTGTAACCTAATCACTATTTGCGCCTCCTTTGGCTTAAAATGGCCCTTAGGGGCTGCTCTCTCTATTGTTCTTGCTTAATCACCTATTCTCCTTAATTATTTACATTCAGCATTAATCTCTTATTCTCTCTTGTTTAATTTACATAATCTCTCATTCTCCTTTACTTGTTTTATGCATCTATTCTCTTAATTCTCTCATTCTCTTATATCTATTTCCGCATTTAATCTCACATGGTATCAGAGCAGATGGTGATGAAGAGAAAGGATGGAGGCTTGAAGGAATCGTTTGTGCTTAAAACTGCCTCTCCATTTCAATGGTTTTGGCTTAGCTCAACGTTTTCTCTTCATTCTTAAGCCCCAGCCTTTTCTCCAAGCCATGTTTATAGATCCTTTATGACAATGAGGAGAAGGAAGTGAGGCGTGGTAAAGAACCACAAGAGAAGAAAAGAAATGCATTGAAGAGCTCCTAGCTGTTGGTATCTTTTGGATCCATGGTTTGCTTGGGCTCAGATTCTTTTCTCATCATCTCTAAGCCTCATTTGTCTTCTCTAAGTCATTGTTGATTTTGAATCAGACTCAAAATCGTTTTTTGTTTCTCTTTAAAACCTTGGATGAATTTTTAGTTCCATTGGAATAGAAAAGTGAAAAATCCATTGTAATTTTTGATTCAGATTTAACGATTTAGGTGATTCAAAACATGGGAACCACGCTGAATGGTGCTTAATTTCTATAGATCTAATGCACCTAGTGTAAGTGGTATATATGTTTTGTTTTATTCCTGCTTTTGACAATGAAGAGATGAGTTTGGTGGCTGTGGATAATAAACCACAAAAGAGAGGAGATAAGAGTATGCTCTAGGCTGACAATCCATGGATTCCATGGTTTTGCTGGGCACTTAATCTACTCTCTTTCAACCCCATCTGAAATCTCTAAGTCATCCATTTAGTGTCTTAAAGCTGTGTTGAAAATCGGTTAAGGAAGGTGAACCCGGGTTCATTCAAACTCTTATGAGTGTAAATGACCTTGCTTTGAATCCAAGCTTCCTTGAGAAAGAGATTTATAGTAAAAGCTTCTTCCTTGTGGAAACAAGCATAAACTAAAATTAAATCATCTTCTCTTAAAAGCCGGAGTTGATTCCAGCTAAAGGAAAGAGAACCCTGGTTCATTATGCCCTTAAGGGTAGAAATGGCCTTGTATTGAATCCGAATTCCTCTTGAGAACCATAGTAAATTTAAGCTTAACCCTTATGGATTGAAGCATGTGAAGCTATGATGAATCCGGCTTTAAAGGAAAGAGAACCATGTCTCATTTAGCTCTTATGAGTATACATGAGCATGTTGAATCCAAATTTCCTTTTAAAATCAAAAAGAATGAGAACCTTGATGAATCTGTAGCTAGAGTCCTAGAGGAATCTGAATCCTTTTTAAATAAGGAGAGAAAACCTTAAGGATACTCATGGCGTAGAACCTTGTTGAATCCAAGTTCTTTTGATCAAAATCAGACCTTGGACTACTTTCAAAATATTTTAAGTCCTTGGTTCCTTCAATATTTAAGTTATTTTTAATTTTTATTCCTTGAATTTAAAGCCGAAGGACCACTTACTAAGCATTGAAGTCCCTGGTTCTTGATTTTGCTCCCTAAGGTGAGTTAGGTCTGTATGAAATTCCTTGAGAATTGAAATACACCTAAGGCCATACATCACCCGAGCCAAAATCATGGTCCGCTTCTAGAAAGCACTTAAAGCCATGATTTTGTTTTTCAAAAGATGAACTTTAGTCTGATTTCCTTCTTATGAATGTGGAACACATAATGACTTTGGTTCACTTGTTTTTTTCCGGATAAAGTTTTGTTTTGGGGGTTCCTATCTTGTGATAAGGTTACTCACCAAAGACAAAAGCTAAATCTTTTAGGTTCCTTTGTGGTGACGAGCCATGAAGAGAGGAATGCTAGAGCCACTAACCATTGTTGATCTTAGCAGGAAATAACATCAACAAGGTGTGGAAAAAGACCTATGGAAGATAAGGATCGGTCAATTATAATTGACAGCCAAGAGGCATGTAAAACTCATCCAACGACTTAGAGTGTACAATGGAGGAATTGCTAAAAACCCTTGGTCTGCATCATTAAAAACTGGCAAAGAATGTGGTGATCTAAGTGTTGCATCCATGATCTCCAAAGCAATATATTGATTGAGTGGGGTAACTCATCAATGAAAAAGGAGTACTCTAATCTCTAAACTTCAGTATTTTGATTGAATATTTAGACTCTTGTGAATTATTGATCTCATTTCTTATATTTGTAAACCAATTTTTGCTGTAACCATCTTAATCTCCCTTGTAACGACTTATGTATTTAAATCTTCTATGAAAGGTTTAAACAAGGAAGGCTGGGACAATTCTTGGTGAGAGGAGTGTTAATTTAGAAGAAGGGACACATAATGAGAAATGGAGTCAAGAAGTTTTAGGAGCATGTATAGTCAGCAAATGGAGGAGGAGAAGTGTCACCCAAGAACAGTTGATGAAGGAAAGGCTATACACTTGAGTTTGGAAAAACCAAAGCGTGAAGTTGAGAAATATGTGGGAAGGATAGGAAATCGGTGAATTCATTCCTTGCAGCACAAGTCGATAAGAGGAGCGAGGGAAGAATTCCCTCACTAGCCTATGATTCACTCTAGAGACGTAGTCCTCAAAACCATTGGTTATTGGGTTGTGAACAAAACTCTGACTATCAGTTATCTTCCCTCTTCGTGTTCTGAAGCTTGATCGAGATGGGTACATTGATGCATGATCAAGCTTGAGGGGAGAGTATGTGAGCACTATAGAGGAAATCGAGTGTGTTGATAAAGGCATGTGTTTATGAAGTGTGGTCAAGATGGCAAGGCATGATGCGTTTGGGAAGGTTACGATCGAAGCAAGTCGGTAACCAAGCACTCCAGGGGCATAACTTGGTATGGAGAAACGAAGGCTACCTTAAAAGAGGAGACTGGGAAGCGATATGAGTAGCCAAGCTAAACAAATGGAGGAAAGAAAAAAATGCCAAGTCATGAGACCAGCTAGATGAGGCATATGAAAATATCCATACCGTCAAAACTATATCCTTGAAGAGGAAGTGAAAAGCAAGCTAAAGCAAGAGACTAGACAAGAAGCGGAAGCTTAGAGAGGACAAGAAGAAGCATAGGAAAGTCGGCGTGGCTCAAAGCTATCTTTGAAGATCGAGGTACTTAAAAGTCTTCACGCTTCACTCTCATCCTTGATCATATCCCCACTTTCATAGGCGTTATGCTCTTTTCCTCATCATAGATTTTTTTCCCAAGTGGTTTTTTTCTATGATGAGGTTTTTCACCGAGGTAATGCCTATATGAGGTCCAAGCTTAGTCTTTGTTCACCGGCGACTAAGCTTGAGGGAGGAGATGAGAAAAAGGCATTCCGTGAAGAAAGGTCGGTCTTATTCATCTCGGATACTATTCA
This sequence comes from Cardamine occulta, assembly GCA_028015245.1. Lineage (NCBI taxonomy): Eukaryota > Viridiplantae > Streptophyta > Magnoliopsida > Brassicales > Brassicaceae > Cardamine > Cardamine occulta. Next base: position 15,933,558 of record CM051385.1, read on the forward strand.
TCCCGAGACCAGGATTACTATTCATCCTGAGCCCCGGGATGACTATGCATCCCGTGAACCTATTGAGAAAGGGCATTCAATGAAGAAGGTCGGGTACTATTCATCTCGGATACTATTCATCCCGGGACACGGATTACTATTCATCCCGTCTTTAAGGCTGCGTTTTCATTATTTTTGCGGTTTTTTTATTTAGGGCTTCCTCCTTGAACTAAAAAGGAGAAAGGAAACCCTCCCCATGTAACCTAATCACTATTTAGCCTCCTTTGGCTTAAAATGGCCCTTAGGGGCTTCTCTCTATTGTTCTTGCTTAATCACCTATTCTCCTTAATTATTTACATTCAGCATTAATCTCTTATTCTCTCTTGTTTAATTTACATAATCTCTCATTCTCCTTTACCTGTCTTATGCATCTATTCTCTTAATTCTCTCATTCTCTTCTATCTATTTCCGCATTTAATCTCACAGTTTTCGCCATTTTCAAGCTGATTGACCTAAAAACGGATTTATGACTCTTCAAGATACAAATGAGAGTGAATAGAAGTGTTGAAGTGTAATCTGAGGACTTTAATCTCTCACAACTGTTTTGGAATTTTTCAAGAGCCACTTCAGAGTGCCATTGTTTGCTCTGTACTTGGTTTGAGTGATTAAACTTCATTAAAGGCTTAGATTCAGCCTTTTAGCTCTCTTGATGACATGATTAAGCATGCCATTAAGGTGTAGAAGTAGATCAACGAAAGAAACAAGCATTATAGCTTATTTCATAGTTTTGTTTATTCTTAGAATCTCATATGAGTTTCAAATGGTGCATATAGGGAGTTATATCAAGAAGACACAAATGGAGGCTTAAACAACACCTATTGATGTGAATATAAAGAATCAATGGTTTCATTGACAAGGTTTTCGCCATTTTCAAGCTGATAGACCTAAAAACGGATTTATGACTCTTCAAGATACAAATGAGAGTGAATAGAAGTGTTGAAGGGTAATCGGAGGGCTTTAATCGCGCACAACTGTTTTGGATTTTGCAAGAGCCGCTTCAGAGTGCCATGGTTTGCTCTGTACTTGGGTTGAGGGATTAAACTTCATTAAAGGCTTAGATTCAGCCTTTTACCTCTCTTGATGACATGATTAAGCATGCCATGAAGGTGTGGAAGTAGATCAACGAAAGAAACAAGCATTATAGCTTATTCCATAGTTTTGTTTATTCTTAGAATCTTATAGGAGTTTCAAATGGTGCATATAGGGAGTTATATCAAGAAGACACAAATGGAGGCTTAAACAACACCTATTGATGTGAATATAAAGAATCAATGGTTTCATTGACAAGGTTTTCGCCATTTTCAAGCTGATAGACCTAAAAACGGATTTATGACTCTTCAAGATACAAATGAGAGTGAATAGAAGTGTTGAAGTGTAATCTGAGGACTTTAATCTCTCACAACTGTTTTGAATTTTTCAAGAGCCACTTCAGAGTGCCATTGTTTGCTCTGTACTTGGTTTGAGTGATTAAACTTCATTAAAGGCTTAGATTCAGCCTTTTAGCTCTCTTGATGACATGATTAAGCATGCCATTAAGGTGTAGAAGTAGATCAACGAAAGAAACAAGCATTATAGCTTATTCCATAGTTTTGTTTATTCTTAGAATCTCATAGGAGTTTCAAATGGTGCATATAGGGAGTTATATCAAGAAGACACAAATGGCGGCTTAAACAACACCTATTGATGTGAATATAAAGAATCAATGGTTTCATTGACAAGGTTTTCGCCATTTTCAAGCAGATAGACCTAAAAACGGATTTATGACTCTTCAAGATACAAATGAGAGTGAATAGAAGTGTTGAAGTGTAATCTGAGGACTTTAATCTCTCAAAAATGTTTTGAATTTTTCAAGAGCCACTTCAGGGTGCCATTGTTTGCTAAGTACTTGGTTTGAGTGATGAAACTTCATTAAAGGCTTAGATTCAGCCTTTTAGCTCTCTTGATGACATGATTAAGCATGCCATTAAGGTGTAGAAAGAGATCAACGAAAAAAAGACAAGCATTATAACTTATTCCATAGTATTGTTTATTCTTAGAATCTCATAGGAGTTTCAAATGGTGCATATAGGGGGTTATATCAAGCAGACACCAATGGAGGCTGACACAACACCTATTGATGTGAATATAAAGAATCAATGGTTTCATTGACAAGGTTTTTACGTTTCAAGCTGATAGACCTAAAAACGGCTTGATGACTCTTCGAGATACAAATGAGAGTGAATAGAAGTGTTGAAGTGTAGTCTGAGGACTTTAATCTCTTAGAACTGTTTTGAGATGTCAAGAGCCACTACAAAGTGCCATTTTATGCTCAGTACTGGGTTTGAGTGATGAAACTTCATTAAAGGCTTAGATTCAGCCTTTTAGCTCTCTTGATGACTTGATTAAGCATGCCATTAAGGTGTAGAAGTAGATCAACGAAAGAAACAAGCATTATAGCTTATTCCATAGTTTTGTTTATTCTTAGAATCTCATAGGAGTTTCAAATGGTGCATATAGGGAGTTATATCAAGAAGACACAAATGGAGGCTTAAACAACACCTATTGATGTGAATATAAAGAATCAATGGTTTCATTGACAAGGTTTTCGCCATTTTCAAGATGATAGACCTAAAAACGGATTTATGACTCTTCAAGATACAAATGAGAGTGAATAGAAGTGTTGAAGTGTAATCTGAGGACTTTAATCTCTCACAACTGTTTTGAATTTTTCAAGAGCCACTTCAGAGTGCCATTGTTTGCTCTGTACTTGGTTTGAGTGATTAAACTTCATTAAAGGCTTAGATTCAGCCTTTTAGCTCTCTTGATGACATGATTAAGCATGCCATTAAGGTGTAGAAGTAGATCAACGAAAGAAACAAGCATTATAGCTTATTTCATAGTTTTGTTTATTCTTAGAATCTCATATGAGTTTCAAATGGTGCATATAGGGAGTTATATCAAGAAGACACAAATGGAGGCTTAAACAACACCTATTGATGTGAATATAAAGAATCAATGGTTTCATTGACAAGGTTTTCGCCATTTTCAAGCTGAGAATCCCAAAAACGGAGTTATGACCCTTCAAGATAGAAATGAGAGTGAATAGAAGTGTTGAAGTGTAATCTGAGGACTTTAATCTCTCACAACTGTTTTGAATTTTTCAAGAGCCACTTCAGAGTGCCATTGTTTGCTCTGTACTTGGTTTGAGTGATTAAACTTCATTAAAGGCTTAGATTCAGCCTTTTAGCTCTCTTGATGACATGATTAAGCATGCCATTAAGGTGTAGAAATGAATCAACCCGAAAAGAAACAAGCATTATAGCTTATTCCATAGTTTTGTTTATTCTTAGAATCTCATAGGAGTTTCAAATGGTGCCTATAGGGAGTTATATCAAGAAGACACAAATGGAGGCTTAAACAACACCTATTGATGTGAATATAAAGAATCAATGGTTTCATTGACAAGGTTTTCGCCATGTTCGAGCTGGTAGAGGTAGAAGCGGAGTTATGACTCTTGAAGAAGCAAATGAGAGTGAATAGAAGTGTTGAAGTGTAATCTGAGGACTTTAATCTCTCACAACTGTTTTGAATTTTTCAAGAGCCACTTCAGAGTGCCATTGTTTGCTCTGTACTTGGTTTGAGTGATTAAACTTCATTAAAGGCTTAGATTCAGCCTTTTAGCTCTCTTGATGACATGATTAAGCATGCCATTAAGGTGTAGAAGTAGATCAACGAAAGAAACAAGCATTATAGCTTATTCCATAGTTTTGTTTATTCTTAGAATCTCATAGGAGTTTCAAATGGTGCATATAGGGAGTTATATCAAGAAGACACAAATGGCGGCTTAAACAACACCTATTGATGTGAATATAAAGAATCAATGGTTTCATTGACAAGGTTTTCGCCATTTTCAAGCAGATAGACCTAAACACGGATTTATGACTCTTCAAGATACAAATGAGAGTGAATAGAAGTGTTGAAGTGTAATCTGAGGACTTTAATCTCTCACAACTGTTTTGAATTTTTCAAGAGCCACTTCAGAGTGCCATTGTTTGCTCTGTACCTTGGTTTGAAAGATGAAACTTCATTAAAGGCTTAGATTCAGCCTTTTAGCTCTCTTGATGACATGATTAAGCATGCTACTAAGGTGTAGAAGCAGAGCAACGAAAGAAACAAGCATTATAGCTTATCCCATAGTATTGTTTATTCTTAGAATCTCATAGGAGTTTCAAATGGTGCATATAGGGAGTTATATCAAGAAGACACAAATGGAGGCTTAAACAACACCTATTGATGTGAATATAAAGAATCAATGGTTTCATTGACAAGGTTTTACGTGTTTTCAAGCTGATAGACCTAAAAGCGATTGATGACTCTTCGAGATACAAATGAGAGTGAATAGAAGTGTTGAAGTGTAGTCTGAGGACTTTAATCTCTTAGAACTGTTTTGAGATGTCAAGAGCCACTACAAAGTGCCATTATATGCTCTGTACTGGGTTTGAGTGATGAAACTTCATTAAAGGCTTAGATTCAGCCTTTTAGCTCTCTTGATGACTTGATTAAGCATGCCATTAAGGTGTAGAAGTAGATCAACGAAAAAGACAAGCATTATAGCTTATTCCATAGTATTGTTTATTCTTAGAATCTCATAGGAGTTTCAAATGGTGCATATAGGGAGTTATATCAAGAAGACACAAATGGAGGCTTAAACAACACCTATTGATGTGAATATAAAGAATCAATGGTTTCATTGACAAGGTTTTTCGCCTTTTAAGCTGATAGACCTAAAAAGCGACTTGATGACTCTTCGAGATACAAATGAGAGTGAATAGAAGTGTTGAAGTGTAGTCTGAGGACTTTAATCTCTTAGAACTGTTTTGAGATGTCAAGAGCCACTACAAAGTGCCATTTTATGCTCTGTGCTGGGTTTGAGTGAGGAAACTTCATTAAAGGCTTTTATGCAGCCTTTTAGCTCTCGTGATGACTTTATTAAGCATGCCATTAAGGTGTAGAAATGAATCGAAAGAAACAAGCATTATAGCTTATTTCATAGTTTTGTTTATTCTTAGAATCTCATATGAGTTTCAAATGGTGCATATAGGGAGTTATATCAAGAAGACACAAATGGAGGCTTAAACAACACCTATTGATGTGAATATAAAGAATCAATGGTTTCATTGACAAGGTTTCCGCCAGTTTCAAGCTGATAGACCTAAAAACGGATTTATGACTCTTCAAGATACAAATGAGAGTGAATAGAAGTGTTGAAGTGTAATCTGAGGACTTTAATCTCTCACAACTGTTTTGAATTTTTCAAGAGCCAGTTCAGAGTGCCATTGTTTGCTCTGTACTTGGTTTGAGTGATTAAACTTCATTAAAGGCTTAGATTCAGCCTTTTACCTCTCTTGATGACATGATTAAGCATGCCATTAAGGTGTAGAAGTAGATCAACGAAAGAAACAAGCATTATAGCTTATTCCATAGTTTTGTTTATTCTTAGAATCTCATAGGAGTTTCAAATGGTGCATATAGGGAGTTATATCAAGAAGACACAAATGGAGGCTTAAACAACACCTATTGATGTGAATATAAAGAATCAATGGTTTCATTGACAAGGTTTTCGCCATTTTCAAGTCGATAGACCTAAGAGCGGATTTATGACTCTTGAAGATACAAATGAGAGTGAATAGAAGTGTTGAAGTGTAATCTGAGGACTTTAATCTCTCACAACTGTTTTGAATTTTTCAAGAGCCACTTCAGAGTGCCATTGTTTGCTCTGTACTTGGTTTGAGTGATTAAACTTCATTAAAGGCTTAGATTCAGCCTTTTAGCTCTCTTGATGACATGATTAAGCATGCCATTAAGGTGTAGAAGTAGATCAACGAAAGAAACAAGCATTATAGCTTATTCCATAGTTTTGTTTATTCTTAAAATCTCATAGGAGTTTCAAATGGTGCATATAGGGAGTTATATCAAGAAGACACAAATGGCGGCTTAAACAACACCTATTGATGTGAATATAAAGAATCAATGGTTTCATTGACAAGGTTTTCGCCATTTTCAAGCAGATAGACCTAAAAACGGATTTATGACTCTTCAAGATACAAATGAGAGTGAATAGAAGTGTTGAAGTGTAATCTGAGGACTTTAATCTCTCACAACTGTTTTGAATTTTTCAAGAGCCACTTCAGAGTGCCATTGTTTGCTCAGTACTTGGTTTGAGTGATGAAACTTCATTAAAGGCTTAGATTCAGCCTTTTAGCTCTCTTGATGACATGATTAAGCATGCCATTAAGGTGTAGAAGTAGATCAACGAAAAAAAGAAAGCATTATAAGCTTATTCCATAGTATTGTTTATTCTTAGAATCTCATAGGAGTTTCAAATGGTGCATATAGGGAGTTATATCAAGAAGACACAAATGGAGGCTTAAACAACACCTATTGATGTGAATATAAAGAATCAATGGTTTCATTGACAAGGTTTTCGCCGTTTTCAAGCTGATAGACCTAAAAAGCGATTGATGACTCTTCGAGATACAAATGAGAGTGAATAGAAGTGTTGAAGTGTAATCGAGGACTTTAATCTCTCACAACTGTTTTGAATTTTTCAAGAGCCACTTCAGAGTGCCATTGTTTGCTCAGTACTTGGTTTGAGTGATGAAACTTCATTTAAGGCTTAGATTCAGCCTTTTAGCTCTCTTGATGACATGATTAAGCATGCCATTAAGGTGTAGAAGTAGATCAACGAAAAAGACAAGCATTATAGCTTATCCCATAGTTCTGTTAGTTCTTAGAATCTCATAGGAGTTTCAAATGGTGCATATAGGGAGTTATATCAAGAAGACACAAATGGAGGCTTAAACAACACCTATTGATGTGAATATAAAGAATCAATGGTTTCATTGACAAGGTTTTCGCCATTTTCAAGCTGATAGACCTAAAAACGGATTTATGACTCTTCAAGATACAAATGAGAGTGAATAGAAGTGTTGAAGTGTAATCTGAGGACTTTAATCTCTCACAACTGTTTTGAATTTTTCAAGAGCCACTTCAGAGTGCCATTGTTTGCTCTGTACTTGGTTTGAAAGATGAAACTTCATTAAAGGCTTAGATTCAGCCTTTTAGCTCTCTTGATGACATGATTAAGCATGCCATTAAGGTGTAGAAAGAGATCAACGAAAAGAAACAAGCAATATAGCTTATTCCATAGTTTTGTTTATTCTTAGAATCTCATAGGAGTTTCAAATTATGCATATGGGGAGTTGTATCAAAAAGACACAAATGGAGGCTTAAACAACACCTATTGATGTGAATATAAAGAATCAATAGTTTCATTGACAAGGTTTTCGCATTTTCAAGGTGATAGACATAAAAACGGATTTATGACTCTTCGAGATAAAAATGAGAGTGAATAGAAGTGTTGAAGTGTAGTCAGACGACTTTAATATCTTAGAACTGTTTTGAGATGTCAAGAGCCACTACAAAGTGCCATTTTATGCTCTGTACTGGGTTTGAGTGATTAAATTTCAGTAAAGGCTTAGATTCAGCTTTTTTAGGCTCTCTTGATGACATGATTAAGCATGCCATTAAGGTGTAAAGAAGTAGATCAACGAAAAAAGACAAGCATTATAGCTTATTCCATAGTATTGTTTATTCTTAGAATCTCATAGGAGTTTCAAATGGTGCATATAGGGAGTTATATCAAAGAGACACAAATGGAGGCTTAAACAACACCTATTGATGTGAATATAAAGAATCAATGGTTTCATTGACAAGGTTTTCGCCATTTTCAGGTGATAGACCTAAAAACGGCTTGATGACTCTTCGAGATACAAATGAGAGTGAATAGAAGTGTTGAAGTGTAGTCTGAGGACTTTAATCTCTTAGAACTGTTTTTAGATGTCAAGAGCCACTACAAAGTGCCATTGTTTGCTCAGTACTTGATTTGAGTGATGAAACTTCATTTAAGGCTTAGATTCAGCCTTTTAGCTCTCTTGATGACATGATTAAGCATGCCATTAAGGTGTAGAAGTAGATCAACGAAAAAGACAAGCATTATAGCTTATTCCATAGTTTCTTTATTCTTAGAATCTCATGAGAGGTTTCAAATGGTGCATATAGGGAGTTATATCAAGAAGACACAAATGGAGGCTTAAACAACACCTATTGATGTGAATATAAAGAATCAATGGTTTCATTGACAAGGTTTTCGCCATTTTCAAGCTCGATAGACCTAAAACGGATTTATGACTCTTGAAGATACAAATGAGAGGGAATAGAAGTCGTGAAGTGTAGTCTGAGGACTTTAATCTCTCACAACTGTTTTGAATTTTTCAAGAGCCACTTCAGAGTGCCATTGTTTGCTCTGTACTTGGTTTGAGTGATTAAACTTCATTAAAGGCTTAGATTCAGCCTTTTACCTCTCTTGATGACATGATTAAGCATGCCATTAAGGTGTAGAAGTAGATCAACGAAAGAAACAAGCATTATAGCTTATTCCATAGTTTTGTTTATTCTTAGAATCTCATAGGAGTTTCAAATGGTGCATATAGGGAGTTATATCAAGAAGACACAAATGGAGGCTTAAACAACACCTATTGATGTGAATATAAAGAATCAATGGTTTCATTGACACGGTTTTCGCCATTTTCAAGCTGATAGACCTAAAAACGGATTTATGACTCTTCAAGATACAAATGAGAGTGCATAGAAGTGTTGAAGTGTAATCTGAGGACTTTAATCTCTCACAACTGTTTTGAATTTTTCAAGAGCCACTTCAGAGTGCCATTGTTTGCTCTGTACTTGGTTTGAGTGATTAAACTTCATTAAAGGCTTAGATTCAGCCTTTTAGCTCTCTTGATGACATGATTAAGCATGCCATTAGGGTGTAGAAAGTAGATCATCGAAAAAAAACAAGCATTATAGCTTATTCCATAGTTTTGTTTATTCTTAGAAGCGCAGAGGAGATTCAAAGGGTGCTAATAGGGAGTAATATCGAGAAGACACAAATAGCGGCTTAAACAACACCTATTGATGTGAATATAAAGAATCAATGGTTTCATTGACAAGGTTTTCGCCATTTTCAAGCAGATAGACCTAAAAACGGATTTATGACTCTTCAAGATACAAATGAGAGTGAATAGAAGTGTTGAAGTGTAATCTGAGGACTTTAATCTCTCACAACTGTTTTGAATTTTTCAAGAGCCACTTCAGAGTGCCATTGTTTGCTCAGTACTTGGTTTGAGTGATGAAACTTCATTAAAGGCTTAGATTCAGCCTTTTAGCTCTCTTGATGACATGATTAAGCATGCCATTAAGGTGTAGAAATGATCAACGAAAAAAGACAAGCATTATAGCTTATTCCATAGTATTGTTTATTCTTAGAATCTCATAGGAGTTTCAAATGGTGCATATAGGGAGTTATATCAACACGACACAAACGGATGCTTAAACAACACCTATTGATGTGAATATAAGAATCAATGGTTTCATTGACAAGGTTTTCGCCATTTTCAAGCTGATAGTCCTCAAAACAGAGTTATGATCCTTGAAGATACAAATGAGAGTGAATAGGAGTGTTGAAGTGTAATCTGAGGACTTTAATCTCTCACAACTGTTTTGAATTTTTCAAGAGCCACTTCAGAGTGCCATTGTTTGCTCTGTACTTGGTTTGAGTGATTAAACTTCATTAAAGGCTTAGATTCAGCCTTTTAGCTCTCTTGATGACATGATTAAGCATGCCATTAAGGTGTAGAAGTAGAATCAACGAAAAAACAAGCATTATAGCTTATTTCATAGTTTTGTTTATTCTTAGAATCTCATAGGAGTTTCAAATGGTGCATATAGGGAGTTATATCAAGAAGACACAAATGGAGGCTTAAACAACACCTATTGATGTGAATATAAAGAATCAATGGTTTCATTGACAAGGTTTTCGCCATTTTCAAGTGATAGACCTAAAAGCGGATTTATGACTCTTCAAGATACAAATGAGAGTGAATAGAAGTGTTGAAGTGTAATCTGAGGACTTTAATCTCTCAACTGTTTTTGAATTTTTCAAGAGCCACTTCAGAGTGCCATTGTTTGCTCTGTACTTGGTTTGAGTGATTAAACTTCATTAATATTGAGAAGAAGGCATTCCGTGAAGATGGCGGGATACTATTCATCTCGGTACTATTCATCCCGAGACCCGAGATTACTATTCATCCCGTGAATCTATTAAGAAAAAGGCATTCAAGGGTAGAAGATCGGGATTCTATTCATCTCGGGTACTATTCATCCCGAGACCCGAGATTACTATTCATCCGTCTTTGAAGCTGCGGTTTCACTTTTGCTTGCAGTTTTTTTTTATCTAGAGCATCCTCCTTCTTTCTATAAAAGGAGGAAACCCTTTTCTCTTGTTATTTTAACACAATATGGGCGCCTCCTTAGGCTTATAAAGAAGAAAATTGCTGTGGCTTTCATTCTCTCTAATTCATCTGTTCTCTGTCCTATTTGCTCCAGCTAGTCTCTTGAAAGTCTCATGGTATCAGAGCAGGTTCTTGATTCTCTGTTTTGTTTTCAATCGGTTCTAGCTATTCTCTTGATTTCTCCCGATTACTATTACTGTTCTTGCTCAGCCATTTTTGTTCTCAAGTTCTGAAACCCTAAAATTGTTTGTTCTCCTTGTTAACACTTGTTGATCTTAGCAGATCTCTGTTCCATCTCTGTTCTTTTAATCTCCATTGCTGCCCTACTAGAGATCTGCTGATCTCTTCCGGTTTTACTAGATTTCGAGAGCTTGTAGCAAGAAGTGACACCAACAAATTTTTGATTTATTAGCAAAGTTAGGATCAATCTGGAAATTTGTGGGTGCATTGGCTGTAAGAAACTCTGAAGCATGGATTCTTCAAAATCTGTTCCTATACCAGTTACTCTCAAAAGTGTGAACTACTCTGCAGGCTAGAACCACCAAGACAAATCTGTGTGGTAGTGGTCTTTGGAATCACATTGAAACCCAAGATAAGAAAGTAATCACAAAGGAAGATGGAAAAGAGATCAGTGGAGATCCAAGTTCTGAAGATGGCAAATGGTTTCAAGAAGATCGGGGGTTCTTGGACTACTTGAAAACTCACTTGAAGCTGCAATACTTGAAGCTTATTCTTATTGTGAGACGGCAAAAGGAGCTATGGACACACTAAAGAATGTTTATGGAAATGTCTCCAATCTTTCTCGAGTGTTTGAAGTCAAGAAAGCTATCAACAATCTTATCCAAGAAGATCTTGACTTCACAAAACACTTTGGAAAATTCAGATCACTATGGGCTGAACTCGAGATGCTAAGACCTTTCTCGGTAGATCCAAGTACTCTCAAGGAAAGGGTGAACAAGATAGGGTCTTTGGTTTGCTTCTCACATTGAACCCGGCTTACAATGATCTCATCAAGCACATCCTTAGAGCTGAGAAGTTACCAAGCTTAGATGAGGTGTGCTCTCAAATCCAACGTGAACAAGGCTCAGTAGGTCTCTTGAAGTGGCAAAGGGAAATGGTCATGGCACATAAAGTTACTTTCAAGTCTGAAGATAGGAAGATTCTTGTGTGTGATCACTGCAAGAAGAGAGGCCATATCAAGGACAAATGTTGGATACTACATCCACATCTTAAGCCAGCAAAGTTCAAGGTTCAAGTGAACTACTCTCAAGAAACCTCAAGTGAGCAAGCTCGAGCTGGACCATCTAGACAAGGAGATGAACTGGCTATGGTTGCCTACTCCAATGATGTTGTTAGGAAGTCGGACCTTGAAGCTCTTATCAAGTCCATTGCTGCCTCTTACCAATAAAAGAATCTGGTATCACTCCACTTTTCTTTACACTAAATCACAAAATAAAACATTGATTATTGATTCAGGGGCTTCTCATCATATGATTAGTAACCCTAACCTCATTAATAATGTTAAACCTATTAATGGAAATGTGATAATTGCAAATGGTGATAGGATCCCCATAAGAGGAGTAGGTGATTTAAAACTTTGTGATAAGAACTCTAAAGCGTTCTTTATGCCCCGAGTTCACCTCTAATCTTGTCTCAAAGAAAAGAAAGCTACAAATGATCTTAACTGCTATGCTATATTTGGTCCTAATAGCTTTCATTTTCAGGGATATTGAGAGTGGGAAAGTTCTGGGAGAAGGGAACACTTAACGGTGACTTATATGTTTTTGAGGATTCTCCAAAGACAAAATCTACTTCTCTTTCTTGTCAATCGTGGTTATGCTGTTAGCCCAAATAAAACTCGTGGCATGATAGACTTGGTCACCCTCATGCTAGGGCTTTAGAAATTATGTTACCCCATGTTGTCTTTAATCATATGAACTGTGAAGCATGTATTCTAGGAAAGCATTGTAAAACTGTTTTTCCTAAGTCTTCAACTATCTATGAAAAATGTTTTGATCTTGTGCATTCAGATGTTTGGACTGCCCCATGTTTATCTAGAGACAATAATAAATACTATGTTACATTTATTGATGAGAAATCGAAATATACATGGGTCACATTGCTTGCATCTAAGGATAGAGTATATGATGCATTTGTTAATTTTCAATCATATGTTGCTAACCAGTTTAATACCAAGATCAAGGTATTCCGAGTCGATAATGGTGGGGAATACACTAGTCACAAGTTCAAAGATCACTTAGCAAAACATGGGATCATACACCAAACTAGCTGCCTATATACACCTCAACAAAATGGTGTAGCTGAGAGGAAGAATAGACATCTTATGGAAGTTGCAAGATCCATGATGTTTAACACCAATGTCCAAAGGAGGATTCCGGGTGATCTTGTCATGGCGGGTTATTTACGATAAATAGGATACCAACAAGGATCCTAACTGATTTAAGCGCATTTGAGGTATTGAACCGAACCAAACCTTCTATTGATCACTTACGAGTGTTTGGTTGCATTTGTTTTGTCTTGAGACCAGGTGAACTGAGGGACAAGCTTGAAGTAAGAGCACAAAATGCATGTTCCTAGGCTACTCTACTACTCAAAAAGGGCTACAAGTGCTATGATTTCTCAAAAGAACAGAACAATTGTATCAAGAGATGTCAAATTTATTGAGCACCAAGGGTATTACGATAAGAAGGATTGGGGGAGTTTGAAAGATTTGGCAAGATCACCATCGAGATAGAGCCATTGGTCTCAAGACATCTCCCTTAGTCATCTTGGGAATCCTCCTCCTCGGAGAGAAGAACACTCGATAATGTCGAAACCAACCAACAAGGAGTGGAGACTACAGAAGATCAACCCAATTCTGAGCTTGGGAATATACATGCTGCTCCAAACCCCATGGAAGAAACTGATACCACTGAGCACACTCAGCCGGAACTAAACCCACTTGACATGGAACAAGACCAAGATCAAGATAAGGATGGTATGACTGAAGATGTGGTTCAAGAGGATCACCATGATGAGGTTAGACATGAAGCAGAAACTCCTCCTCCTCCACCACCACCTCCTCTTCCGAGAATCTTAGACAGAGGTTTGGACCCGAACATTGGAAGGTCACTAGTGTCTATTTCAATAACCAAGCTGTGCCGCGTCCAAAACCAGCTGAGTGTTAGCTTCACCTGTTACCGCCTGCCCATCAAGCCTTCCTGGGAAAAATTGATGCTCAATGGATTCCAAGAGTTATGAAGAAGCCAAAGGGAGTAACGAATGGCTGGGAGCAGGGATAATGAGGTTGGGGCTATGGAAAGGAATCATACATGGGATGAAGCCGACCTACCTTTGGGAAAAAAAGGCTGTTAGTTCACGGTGGCTTTTCACTATCAAGTATTTGAGCAATGGAGATGTTGAGAGGTACAAAGCAAGACTTGTTGCAAGAGGATTCACACAGACTTATGGAGATGATTATCTGAAAGCGTTTGCTCCGATGCCAAGCTGCATACTGATTAGAGTTGTTCTCTCATTGGCTACAAATCTGGATTGGGAGTTATGGCAAATGGATGTGAAGAATCGCGTTCTTGCAAGGAGAACTTGAAGAAGAAGTGTACATGACTCCACCACCAGGCCTTGAAGGATCCATTGCTCCGGGAAGGTTCTCGGACTTAGAAAAAGCCATCTATGGACTAAAGCAATCTCCAAGAGCTTGGTACCTAAACTGGTACATACTCTCGAAAGGGGTTCAAGAGATCTGAACTGATCACACATTGTTCAGCGATCCAAAGTCCACGAGGAATCGTTGTAGTATTGGTTCTCGTGGATGACCTTATCATTTCAGCGATGATAAGGAAGGTATTCTCGAAAGCGAAAACCTATCTTAAAACTGTATTTGATATCAAAGATCTTGGAGAACTAAAATATTTCCTAGGGATTGAAGTATGTACGCTCTTGGGAGGGCTTATTTTTATCACTAAGGAAAATATACTCTTGACTTTTCTGAATGAGACAGGTAAAATAGGAGCAAAAGCCAGCCAAAACTCCTCTTGCAGAATGGCTAGGTCAAGCGAAAGGGGGAGAAAAAGGGAAAGGAGCTCAAAAGAAGAAGATCCATTAGACAAACCATATGCTGATCCTCTCCAATACCTCGAAGACTAGTGGGTAAGCTTATCTATCTAACTTTAACAAGACTGACTTATGTTTTCTTTGTGAATCAGGTGAGTCAATACATGCAAACCCCACAGTATACCATTGGAACATGGTGGAGAGGATACTCGAGATATCTAAAAAGGAGTCAGGCAAGGCATATGGATGGGAAAGAATGAGAATGCCGAGATTATTGGTTATTGTGATGCGAGACTACGCTGGTGACACTTAATGATAGGAAGTCAACCACTGGATATCGCACATTCATTGGAGGAATTTGGTGACATGGAAGTCTAAGCGAAGGTAGTGTCAATGTTCAAGTGTTGAATCCGAGTATAGAGCAATGAGGAAGCTCACGGAAGAACTCATTTGGCTTAAGGCACTACTTCAGAGATCTAGGCATTGAAACCACAAGACCCATCACCATGCATTGTGACAATCAAGCTACTATACATTGCCGCAAACTCGTGTTTCACGAGAGGACCAAGCACATAGAAGTTGACTGCCACAAAGTTCGAGAGAAGATCAAAGGAAGTCACACTACCATGCTTTACAAAGTGAAGATCAACTAGAGACATCTTCACCAAAGCTGCGAGTCTTAAGGTTTGCAAACACATCTACAGAAAACTAGGGCTTGTGGATCCAACTCACCCTTGATCATATCCCCTACTCATAGGACGTTATGCTTCTTTTCCTCATCATAGATTTTTTCCCAAGTGGTTTTTTCTATGATGAGGTTTTTACCAAGGTAGCGCTTATGTAGAGTCAAGCTTAGTCTTTGTTCACCGCCAGCTAAGCCGAGGGGGAGAGAAGGCATTCCGTGAAGATGGCGGATACTATTCATCTCGGGTACTATTCATCCCGCGACCCGAGATTCCTAATCAGCCCCTGAAGCTATAAAGAAAAGGCATTCAAGTGTAGAAGATCGGTACTATTCATCTCGGGTACTATTCATCCCGAGACCGAGATTACTATTCATCCGTCGTTAAGCATGGCTGCGGTTTCACTTTGCAGTTTAGTTTTTTTATCTAGGGCATCCTCCTTCTTACATAAAAGGAGGAAACCCTTTTCTCTTGTTATTTTAACACAATATGGACGCCTCCTGAGGCTTATAAGAAGAAAATGGTTGTGTCTTTCATTCTCTCTAATTCATCTAATCTCTGTCCCTAATTTCTCCATCTAATCTCTTTAAAATCTCAATTAAAGGCTTAGATTCAGCCTTTTACCTCTCTTGATGACATGATTAAGCATGCCATTAAGGTGTAGAAGTAGATCAACGAAAAGAAAACAAGCATTATAGCTTATTCCATAGTTTTGTTTATTCTTAGAATCTCATAGGAGTTTCAAATTATGCATATGGGGTTGTATCAAAAAGACACAAATGGAGTGCTTAAACAACACCTATTGATGTGAATATAAAGAATCAATAGTTTTCATTGACAAGGTTTTCGCATTTTCAAGTGATAGACATAAAACGGATTTATGACTCTTGAGATAAAATGAGAGTGAATAGAAGTGTTGAAGTGTAATCGGGCGACTTTAATATCTTAGAACTGTTTTTGAGATGTCAAGAGCCACTACAAAGTGCCATTTTATGCTCTGTCTTTGGGTTTGAGTGATTAAATTTCAGTAAAGGCTAGATTTAGCTTTTAGCTCTCTTGATGACATGATTAAGCATGCCATTAAGGTGTAGAAGTAGATCAGCCAAAAAAAGACAAGCATTATAGCTTATTCCATAGTATTGTTTATTCTTAGAATCTCATAGGAGTTTCAAATGGTGCATATAGGGAGTTATATCAAGAAGACACAAATGGAGGCTTAAACAACACCTATTGATGTGAATATAAAGAATCAATGGTTTCATTGACAAAGGTTTTCGCGTTTTCAGTGATAGACCTAAAAACGGCTGATGACTCTTGAGATACAAATGAGAGTGAATAGAAGTGTTGAAGTGTAGTCTGAGGACTTTAATCTCTTAGAACTGTTTTTAAGATGTCAAGAGCCACTACAAAGTGCCATTTTATGCTCTGTCTTGGGTTTGAGTGATGAAACTTCATTAAAGGCTTAGATTCACCTTTTTAGCTCTCTTGATGACTTGATTAAGCATGCCATTAAGGTGTAGAAGTGATCATTGAAAAGAAACAAGCATTATAGCTTATTCCATAGTTTTGTTTATTCTTAGAATCTCATAGGAGTTTCAAATGGTGCATATGGGAGTTATATCAAGAAGACACTAAATGGAGGCTTAAATAACAACCTATTGATGTGAATATAAAGAATCAATGGTTTCATTGACAAGGTTTTAGCCATTTTCAAGCTGATAGACCTAAAAACGGATTTATGACTCTACAAGATACAAATGAGAGTGAATAGAAGTGTTGAAGTGTAATCTGAGGACTTTAATCTCTCACTGTTGTTTTGAATTTTTCAAGAGCCACTTAGAGTGCCATTGTTTGCTCTGTACTTGGTTTGAGTGATTAAACTTCATTAAAGGCTTAGATTCAGCCTTTTAGCTCTCTTGATGACATGATTAAGCATGCCATTAAGGTGTAGAAGTAGATCAACGAAAAGAAACAAGCATTATAGCTTATTTCATAGTTTTATTTATTCTTAGATTCTCATAGGAGTTTCAAATGGTGCATATAGGGAGTTATATCAAGAAGACACAAATGGAGGCTTAAACAACACCTTATTGATGTGAATATAAAGAATCAATGGTTTCATTGACAAGGTTTCGCCATTTTCAAGCTGATAGACCTAAAAACGGATTTATGACTCTTCAAGATACAAATGAGAGTGAATAGAAGTGTTGAAGTGTAATCTGAGGACTTTAATCTCTCTCAACCTGTTTTGAATTTTTCAAGAGCCACTTGAGTGCCATTGTTTGCTCTGTACTTGGTTTGAGTGATTAAACTTCATTAATATTGAGA
>CM051385.1:15951166-15980853 GCA_028015245.1 Cardamine occulta
AGTTTTAAGCACAAACGATTCCTTCAAGCCTCCATCCTTTCTCTTCATCACCATCCTGCTCTGATACCATGTGAGATTAAATGCGAAATAGATATAAGAGAATGAGAGAATTAAGAGAATAGATGCATAAAAACAAGTAAAGGAGAATGAGAGATTGTAAATTAAACAAGAGAGAATAAGAGATTAATGCCCGAATGTAAATAATTAAGGAGAATAGGTGATTACAAGAACAATAGAGAGAGCAGCCCCTAAGGGCCATTTTAAGCCAAAGGCGGCGCAAATAGTGATTAGGTTATAGAGGGGAGGGCTTCCTCCTTTTATAGTTGAAGGAGGAAGCCCTAAATAAAAAAAACTGCAAAAATAATGAAAACGCAGCTTTACAAAGACGGGATGAATAGTAATCCGTGTCCCGGGATGAATAGTATCCGAGATGAATAGTAACGAACCTTCTTCTTCATTGAATGCCTTTTCTCAATAGATTCACGGGATGAATAGTAATCTCGGTCTCGGGATGAATAGTAATCTCGGTCTCGGGATTAATAGTATCCGAGATGAATAAAGACCCGACCTTTTCTTCACTTTAATGCCTTTTTTCAATAGAAAACCTTGTCAATGAAAACCATTGATTCTTTATATTCACATCAATAGGTGTTGTTTAAGCCTCCAATTGTGTAATCTTGATAAAACTCCATACATACAAACTTTGAAAATCATAAGAGAATATAAGAATAAAAAAAAATATGAAATAAGCTATAATGATTGTTTTTCAAGTGATCTACTTTTACACCTTAATGGCATGCTTAATCATGTCATCAAGAGAGCTAAAAGGCTGAATCTAAGCCTTTAATGAAGTTTAATCACTCAAACCAAGTACAGAGCAAACAATGGCACTCTGAAGTGGCTCTTGAAAAATTCAAAACAGTTGTGAGAGATTAAAGTCCTCAGATTACACTTCAACACTTCTATTCACTCTCATTTGTATCTTGAAGAGTCATAAATCCGTTTTTAGGTCTATCATCTTGAAAATGGCGAAAACCTTGTCAATGAAACCATTGATTCTTTATATTCACATCAATAGGTGTTGTTTAAGCCGCCATTTGTGTCTTCTTGATATAACTCCCTATATGCACCATTTGAAACTCCTATGAGATTCTAAGAATAAACAAAACTATGGAATAAGCTATAATGCTTGTTTCTTTCGTTGATCTACTTCTACACCTTAATGGCATGCTTAATCATGTCATCAAGAGAGCTAAAAGGCTGAATCTAAGCCTTTAATGAAGTTTAATCACTCAAACCAAGTACAGAGCAAACAATGGCACTCTGAAGTGGCTCTTGAAAAATTCAAAACAGTCAGGAGAGATTAAAGTCCTCAGATTACACTTCAACACTTCTATGCACTCTCATTTGTATCTTGAAGAGTCATAAATCCGTTTTTAGGTCTATCAGCTTGAAAATGGCGAAAACCTTGTCAATGAAACCATTGATTCTTTATATTCACATCAATAGGTGTTGTTTAAGCCTCCATTTGTGTCTTCTTGATATAACTCCCTATATGCACCATTTGAAACTCCTATGAGATTCTAAGAATAAACAAAACTATGGAATAAGCTATAATGCTTGTTTCTTTCGTTGATCTACTTCTACACCTTAATGGCATGCTTAATCATGTCATCAAGAGAGGTAAAAGGCTGAATCTAAGCCTTTAATGAAGTTTAATCACTCAAACCAAGTACAGAGCAAACAATGGCACTCTGAAGTGGCTCTTGAAAAATTCAAAACAGTTGTGAGAGATTAAAGTCCTCAGATTACACTTCAACACTTCTATTCACTCTCATTTGTATCTTGAAGAGTCATAAATCCGTTTTTAGGTCTATCAGCTTGAAAATGGCGAAAACCTTGTCAATGAAACCATTGATTCTTTATATTCACATCAATAGTGTTGTTTAACCCTCCATTTGTGTCTTCTTGATATAACTCTCTATATGCACCATTTGAAACTCCTATGAGATTCTAAGAATAAACAAAACTATGGAATAAGCTATAATGCTTGTCTTTTTCGTTGATCTACTTCTACACCTTAATGGCACGCTTAATCATGTCATCAAGAGAGCTAAAAGGCTGAATCTAAGCCTTTAATGAAGTTTAATCACTCAAACCAAGTACAGAGCAAACAATGGCACTCTGAAGTGGCTCTTGAAAAATTCAAAACAGTTGTGAGAGATTAAAGTCCTCAGATTACACTTCAACACTTCTATTCACTCTCATTTGTATCTTGAAGAGTCATAAATCCGTTTTTAGGTCTATCAGCTTGAAAATGGCGAAAGCCGGGTCAATGAAAGCATTGGTTCTTCATATTCACATCAATAGGTGTTGTTTAAGCCTCCATTTGTGTCTTCTTGATATAACTCCCTATATGCACCATTTGAAACTCCTATGAGATTCTAAGAATAAACAAAACTATGGAATAAGCTATAATGCTTGTTTCTTTCGTTGATCAACTTCTACACCTTAATGGCATGCTTAATCATGTCATCAAGAGAGCTAAAAGGCTGAATCTAAGCCTTTAATGAAGTTTAATCACTCAAACCAAGTACTGAGCAAACAATGGCACTCTGAAGTGGCTCTTGAAAAATTCAAAACAGTTGTGAGAGATTAAAGTCCTCAGATTACACTTCAACACTTCTATTCACTCTCATTTGTATCTTGAAGAGTCATAAATCCGTTTTTAGGTCTATCTGCTTGAAAATGGCGAAAACCTTGTCAATGAAACCATTGATTCTTTATATTCACATCAATAGGTGTTGTTTAAGCCTCCATTTGTGTCTTCTTGATATAACTCCCTATATGCACCATTTGAAACTCCTATGAGATTCTAAGAATAAACAAAACTATGGAATAAGCTATAATGCTTGTGTTTCAGTTGATCTACTTTCTACACCTTAATGGCATGCTTAATCATGTCATCAAGAGAGCTAAAAAGGCTGAATCTAAGAAGTTAATGAAGTTTAATAAATCAAACCAAGTACAGAGCAAACAATGGCACTCTGAAGTGGTTCTTGAAAAATTCAAAACCGTAGTGAGAGATTAAAGTCCTCAGATTACACTTCAACACTTCTATTCACTCTCATTTGTATCTTCAAGAGTCATAAATCCCGCTTTTAGGTCTATCAGCTTGAAAATGGCGAAAACCTTGTCAATGAAACCATTGATTCTTTATATTCACATCAATAGGTGTTGTTTAAGCCTCCATTTGTGTCTTCTTGATATAACTCCCTATATGCACCATTTGAAACTCCTATGAGATTCTAAGAATAAACGAAAACTATGGAATAAGCTATCATGCTTGTCTTTTTCGTTGATCTCCTTCTACACCTTTATGGCATGCTTAATCATGTCATAAAGAGAGCTACCAGGCTGCTTCTCAGCGTTTAATGAAGTTTCATCATGCAAACCAAGTACTGAGCAAACAATGGCACTTTGTAGTGGCTCTTGAAAAATCTAAAAACAGTTCTAAGAGATTAAAGTCCTCAGATTACACTTCAACACTTCTATTCACTCTCATTTGTATCTCGAAGAGTCATAAATCCGCTTTTAGGTCTATCAGCTTGAAAATGGCGTAAAACCTTGTCAATGAAACCATTGATTCTTTATATTCACATCAATAGGTGTTGCTTAAGCCTCCATTTGTGTCTTCTTGATATAACCCCTATATGCACCATTTGAAACTCCTATGAGATTCTAAGAATAAACAAAACTATGGAATAAGCTATAATGCTTGTCTTTTTTCTGATCTACTTCTACACCTTAATGGCATGCTTAATCATGTCATCAAGAGAGCTAAAAGGCTGAATCTAAGCCTTTAATGAAGTTTCATCACTCAAACCAAGTACAGAGCAAACAATGGCACTCTGAAGTGGCTCTTGAAAAATCTCAAAACAGTTAGAGAGATTAAAGTCCTCAGATTACACTTCAACACTTCTATTCACTCTCATTTGTATCTTGAAGAGTCATAAATCCGCTTTTAGGTCTATCCGCTGGAAAATGGCGAAAACCTTGTCAATGAAACCATTGATTCTTTATATTCACATCAATAGTGTTGTTTAACCCTCCATTTGTGTCTTCTTGATATAACTTTCTATATGCACCATTTGAAACTCCTATGAGATTCTAAGAATAAACAAAACTATGGAATAAGGTATAATGCTTGTCTTTTTCGTTGATCTACTTCTACACCTTAATGGCACGCTTAATCATGTCATCAAGAGAGCTAAAAGGCTGAATCTAAGCCTTTAATGAAGTTTCATCACTCAAACCAAGTACTGAGCAAACAATGGCACTCTGAAGTGGCTCTTGAAAAATTCAAAACAGTAATGAGAGATTAAAGTCCTCAGATTACACTTCAACACTTCTATTCACTCTCATTTGTATCTTGAAGAGTCATAAATCCGTTTTTAGGTCTATCAGCTTGAAAATGGCGAAAACCTTGTCAATGAAACCATTGATTCTTTATATTCACATCAATAGGTGTTGTTTAAGCCTCCATTTGTGTCTTCTTGATATAACTCCCTATATGCACCATTTGAAACTCCTATGAGATTCTAAGAATAAACAAAACTATGGAATAAGCTATAATGCTTGGTTCTTTCGTTGATCTTTCTACACCTTAATGGCATGCTTAATCATGTCATCAAGAGAGCTAAAAGGCTGAATCTAAGCCTTTAATGAAGTTTAATCACTCAAACCAAGTACTGAGCAAACAATGGCACTCTGAAGTGGCTCTTGAAAAATTCAAAACAGTTGTGAGAGATTAAAGTCCTCAGATTACACTTCAACACTTCTATTCACTCTCATTTGTATCTTGAAGAGTCATAAATCCGGTTTTAGGTCTATCAGCTTGAAAATGGCGAAAACCTTGTCAATGAAACCATTGATTCTTTATATTCACATCAATAGGTGTTGTTTACGCCTCCATTTGTGTCTCCTTGATATAACTCCCTATCTGCACCATTTGACACTCCTATGAGATTCTACGAATAAACAAAACGATGGAATAAGCTATAATGCTTGTTTCTTCTTGATCTCACTTTACACCTTAATGGCATGCTTAATCATGTCATCAAGAGAGCTAAAAGGCTGAATCTAAGCCTTTAATGAAGTTTAATCACTCAAACCAAGTACAGAGCAAACAATGGCACTCTGAAGTGGCTCTTGAAAAATTCAAAACAGTTGTGAGAGATTAAAGTCCTCAGATTACACTTCAACACTTCTATTCACTCTCATTTGTATCTTGAAGAGTCATAAATCCGTTTTTAGGTCTATCAGCTTGAAAATGGCGAAAACCTTGTCAATGAAACCATTGATTCTTTATATTCACATCAATAGGTGTTGTTTAAGCCTCCATTTGTGTCTTCTTGATATAACTCCCTATATGCACCATTTGAAACTCCTATGAGATTCTAAGAATAAACAAAACTATGGAATAAGCTATAATGCTTGTTTCTTTCACGATTCATTTCTACACCTTAATGGCATGCTTAATCATGTCATCAAGAGAGCTAAAAGGCTGAATCAAAGCCTTTAATGAAGTTTCATCACTCAAACCCAGTACAGAGCATAAAATGGCACTTTGTAGTGGCTCTTGAAATCTCAAAACAGTTGTGAGAGATTAAAGTCCTCAGATTACACTTCAACACTTCTATTCACTCTCATTTGTATCTTGAAGAGTCATAAATCCGTTTTTAGGTCTATCAGCTTGAAAATGGCGAAAACCTTGTCAATGAAACCATTGATTCTTTATATTCACATCAATAGGTGTTGTTTAAGCCTCCATTTGTGTCTTCTTGATATAACTCCCTATATGCACCATTTGAAACTCCTATGAGATTCTAAGAATAAACAAAACTATGGAATAAGCTATAATGCTTGTGTTTTTCGTTGATCTACTTCTACACCTTAATGGCATGCTTAATCATGTCATCAAGAGAGCGAAAAGGCTGAATCTAAGCCTTTAATGAAGCTTAATAACTCAAACCACGTACAGAGCAAACAATGGCACTCTAAGTGGCTCTTAAAAAATGCAAAGCCGTTGTGAGTGATTAAAGTCCTCAGATTACAGTTCAACACTTCTATTCACTCTCATTTGTATCTTGAAGAGTCATAAATCCGTTTTTAGGTCTATCAGCTTGAAAATGGCGAAAACCTTGTCAATAAAACCATTGATTCTTTATATTCACATCAATAGGTGTTGTTTAAGCCTCCATTTGTGTCTTCTTGATATAACTCCCTATATGCACCATTTGAAACTCCTATGAGATTCTAAGAATAAACAAAACTATGGAATAAGCTATAATGCTTGTTTTTTTCGTTGATCTACTTCTACACCTTAACGGCATGCTTAATCATGTCATCAAGAGAGCTAAAAGGCTGAATCTAAGCCTTTAATGAAGTTTAATCACTCAAACCAAGTACAGAGCAAACAATGGCACTCAAAGTGGCTCTTGAAAAATTCAAAACAGTTGTGAGAGATTAAAGTCCTCAGATTACACTTCAACACTTCTATTCCCTCTCATTTGTATCTTGAAGAGTCATAAATCCGTTTCTAGGTCTATCCACTTGAAAATGGCGAAAACCTTGTCAATGAAACCATTGATTCTTTATATTCACATCCATAGGTGTTGTTTAAGCCTCCATATGTGTCTTCTTGCTACTACACCCTTTATTCACCAGTTGTAACTCCTATGAGATTCTAAGAATAAACAAAACTATGGAATAAGCTATAATGCTTGTCTTTTTTGTTGATCTACTTCTACACCTTAATGGCATGCTTAATCATGTCATCAAGACAGCTAAAAGGCTGAATCTAAGCCTTAAATGAAGTTTCATCATTCAAACCAAGTACTGAGCAAACAATGGCTCTCTGTACTGGATCTTGAACATCTCAAAACAGTTCTAAGAGATTAAAGTCCTCTTACTACACTTCAACACTTCTATTCACTCTCATTTCTATCTTGATAGGTCATAACTCTGTTTTTAGGTCTATCAGCTTGAAAATGGCGAAAACCTTGTCAATGAAACCATTGATTCTTTATATTCACATCAATAGGTGTTGTTTAAGCCTCCATTTGTGTCTTCTTGATATAACTCCCTATATGCACCATTTGAAACTCCTATGAGATTCTAAGAATAAACAATACTATGGAATAAGCTATAATGCTTGTTCCTTTCGTTGATCTCATTTCTACACCTTAATGGCATGCTTAATCATGTCATCAAGAGAGCTAAAAGGCTGAATCTAAGCCTTTAATGAAGTTTCATCACTCAAACCAAGTACTGAGCAAACAATGGCACTCTGGTGGCTTTGAAAAATTCAAAACAGTTGTGAGAGATTAAAGTCCTCAGATTACACTTCAACACTTCTATTCACTCTCATTTGTATCTTCAAGAGTCATAAATCCGCTTTTAGGTCTATCTGCTTGAAAATGTCCAAATCCTTTTCAATGAAACCATTGATTCTTTATATTCACATCAATAGGTGTTGTTTAAGCCTCCATTTGTGTCTTCTTGATATAACTCCCTATATGCACCATTTGAAACTCCTATGAGATTCTAAGAATAAACAAAACTATGGAATAAGCTATAATGCTTGTTTCTTTTCGTTGATCTACTTCTACACCCTTAATGGCATGCTTAATCATGTCATCAAGACAGCTAAAAGGCTGAATCTAAGCCTTTAATGAAGTTTAATCACTCAAACCAATTACAGAGCAAACAATGGCACTCTGAAGTGGCTCTTGAAAAATTCAAAACAGTTGAGAGAGATTAAAGTCCTCAGATTACACTTCAACACTTCTATTCACTCTCATTTGTATCTTGAAGAGTCATAAATCCGTTTTAGGTCTATCACCTTGAAAATGGCGAAAACCGTTGTCAATGACACGATTGATTCTTTATATTCACATCAATAGGTGTTGTTTAAGCCTCCATTTGTGTCTTCTTGATATAACTCCCTATATGCACCATTTGAAACTCCTATGAGATTCTAAGAATAAACAAAACTATGGAATAAGCTATAATGCTTGTTTCTTTCGTTGATCTCCTAATACGCCTTAATGGCATGCTTAATCATGTCATCAAGAGTTCTAAAAGACGGAATCTACGCCGTCAATGAAGTTTAATCACTCAAACCAAGTACAGAGCAAACAATGGCACTCTGAAGTGGCTCTTGAAAAATTCAAAAACAGTTGTGAGAGATTAAAGTCCTCAGATTACACTTCAACACTTCTATTCACTCTCATTTGTATCTCTCAAGAGTCATAAATCCGCTTTTAGGTCTATCAGCTTGAAAATGGCGAAAACCTTGTCAATGAAACCATTGATTCTTTATATTCACATCAATAAGGTGTTGTTTAAGCCTCCATTTGTGTCTTCTTGATATAACTCCCTATATGCACCATTTGAAACTCCTATGAGATTCTAAGAATAAAGAAAACTATGGAATAAGTCTATAATGCTTGTCTTTTTTTGTTGATTCACTTCTACACCTTAATGGCATGCTTAATCATGTCATCAAGAGAGCTAAAAGGCTGAATCTAAGCCTTAAATGAAGTTTCATCACTCAAACCAAGTATCGAGCAAACAATGGCACTTTGTAGTGGCTCTTGACATCTAAAAACAGTTCTAAGAGATTAAAGTCCTCAGACTACACTTCAACACTTCTATTCACTCTCATTTGTATCTCAAGAGTCATCAAGCCGTCTTTTAGGTCTATCAGCTTGAAAATGGCGTAAAACCTTGTCAATGAAACCATTGATTCTTTATATTCACATCAATAGGTGTTGTTTAAGCTTCCATTTGTGTCTTCTTGATATAACTCCCTATATGCACCATTTGAAACTCCTATGAGATTCTAAGAATAAACAATACTATGGAATAAGCTATAATGCTTGTCTTTTTTCGTTGATCTACTTCTACACCTTAATGGCATGCTTAATCATGTCATCAAGAGAGCTAAAAAAGCTGAATCTAAGCCTTTAATGAAAGTTTAATCACTCAAACCCAAGTACAGAGCATAAAATGGCACTTTGTAGTGGCTCTTGAAACATCTCAAAACAGTTCTAAGAGATTAAAGTCCTCCGACTACACTTCAACACTTCTATTCACTCTCATTTGTATCTCAAGAGTCATAAATCCGCTTTTTAGGTCTATCAGCTTGAAAATGCGAAAACCTTGTCAATGAAACTATTGATTCTTTATATTCACATCAATAGGTGTTGTTTAAGCCTCCATTTGTGTCTTTTTGATATAACCCCCATATGCATAATTTGAAACTCCTATGAGATTCTAAGAATAAACAAAACTATGGAATAAGCTTATAATGCTTGTTTTCTTTCGTTGATCTTCACTTCTACACCTTAATGGCATGCTTAATCATGTCATCAAGAGAGCTAAAAGGCTGAATCTAAGCCTTTAAATGAAGTTTAATCATTTAAACCAAGTACAGAGCAAACAATGGCACTCTAAGTGGCTCTTGAAAAATTCAAAACAGTTCTAAGAGATTAAAGTCCTCAGACTACACTTCAACACTTCTATTCACTCTCATTTGTATCTCAAAGAGTCATCAAGCCGTTTTTAGGTCTATCAGCTTGAAAATGGCGAAAACCTTGACAATGAAACCATTGATTCTTTATATTCACATCAATAAGTGTTGTTTAAGCCTCCATTTGTGTCTTCTTGATATAACTCCCTATATGCACCATTTGAAACTCCTATGAGATTCTAAGAATAAACAAAACTATGGAATAAGCTATAATGCTTGTCTTTTTCTTGCTGATTCATTTACACCTTAATGGCATGCTTAATCATGTCATCAAGAGAGCTAAAAGGCTGAATCAAAGCCTTTAATGAAGCTTCATCACTCAAATCAAGTACTGAGCAAACAATGGCACCTGAAGTGGCTCTTCTAAAATTCAAAACAGTTCTGGAGAGATTAAAGTCCTCAGACTACACTTCAACACTTCTATTCACTCTCATTTGTATCTCGAAGAGTCATCAAGCCGCTTTTTAGGTCTATCAGCTTGAAAATCGGCGAAAACCTTGGCAACGAAACCATTGATTCTTTATATTCACATCAATAGGTGTTGCGTAAGCCTCCATTTGTGTCTTCTTGATATAACTCCCTATATGCACCATTAGAAACTCCTATGAGATTCTAAGAATAAACAAAACTATAGAATAAGCTATAATGCTTGTCCTTTGCGGTGATGTACTTCTACAACTTAATGGCAGGCTTAATCATGTCATCAAGCGAGCTAAAAGGCTGAATCTAAGCCTTTAATGAAGTTTCATCACTCAAACCAAGTACATGAGCAAACAATGGCACTCTGAAGTGGCTCTTGAAAAATTCAAAACAGTTGTGAGAGATTAAAGTCCTCGGATTACACTTCAACACTTCTAGTCACTCGGATTTGGATCTTGAAAAATCATAAGTCCGTTTTTAGGTCTATCAGCGTGAAAATGGCGAAAAACCTTGTCAATGAAAACCATTGATTCTTAATATTCACATCAAGAGGTGTTGTTTAAGCCGCCATTTGTGTCTTCTTGATATAACTCCCTATATGCACCATTTGAAACTCCTATGAGAGTCTAAGAATAAACAAAACTATGGAATAAGCTATAATGCTTGTTTCTTTTTGTTGATCTACTTCTACCCCTTAATGGCATGCTTAATCATGTCCTCAAGAGAGCTAAAAGGCTGAATCTAAGCCTTTAATGAAGTTTAATCACTCAAACCAAGTACAGAGCAAACAATGGCACTCTCAAGTGGCTCTTGAAAAATTCAAAACAGTTGTGAGAGATTAAAGTCCTCAGATTACACTTCAACACTTCTATTCACTCTCATTTGTCTCTTGAAGAGTCATAAATCCGTATTAGGTCTATCAGCTTGAAAATGGCGTAAACCTTGTCACTGAAACCATTGATTCTTTATATTCACATCAATAGGTGTTGTTTAAGCCTCCATTTGTGTCTTCTTGATATAACTCCCTATATGCACCATTTGAAACTCCTATGAGATTCTAAGAATAAACAAAACTATGGAATAAGCTATAATGCTTGTTTCTTTCGTTGATCTACTTCTACACCTTAATGGCATGCTTAATCATGTCATCAAGAGAGGTAAAAGGCTGAATCTAAGCCTTTAATGAAGTTTAATCACTCAAACCAAGTACAGAGCAAACAATGGCACTCTGAAGTGGCTCTTGAAAAATTCAAAACAGTTGTGAGAGATTAAAGTCCTCAGATTACACTTCAACACTTCTATTCACTCTCATTTATATCTTAAAGAGCCGTAAATCCGTTTTACGGTCTTTCAGCTTGAAAATGGCGAAAACCTTGTCAATGAAAACCATTGATTCTTTATATTCACATCAATAGGTGTTGTTTAAGCCTCCATTTGTGTCTTCTTGATATAACTCCCTATATGCACCATTTGAAACTCATATGAGATTCTAAGAATAAACAAAACTATGAAATAAGCTATAATGCTTGTTTTTTTCTGTTGATCTACCTTTTACACCTTAATGGCATGCTTAATCATGTCATCAAGAGAGCTAAAAGGCTGAATCTAAGCCTTTAATGAAGTTTAATCACTCAAACCAAGTACAGAGCAAACAATGGCACTCTGGAAGTGGCTCTTGAAAAATTCAAAACAGTCTGAGAGATTAAAGTCCTCATATTACACTTCAACACTTCTATTCACTCTCATTTGTATCTTGAAGAGTCATAAATCCGTTTTTAGGTCTATCATCTTGAAAATGGCGAAAACCTTGTCAATGAAAACCATTGATTCTTTATATTCACATCAATAGTGTTTAAGCCTCCATTTGTGTCTTCTTGATATAACTCCCTATATGCACCATTTGAAACTCCTATGAGATTCTAAGAATAAACAAAACTATGGAATAAGCTTATAATGCTTTGTTTCTTTGTTGATCAACTTCTACACCTTAATGGCATGCTTAATCATGTCATCAAGAGAGCTAAAAGGCTGAATCAAAGCCTTTAATGAAGTTTCATCACTCAAACCCAAAGTACAGAGCATAAAATGGCACTTTGTAGTGGCGCTTGATATCTAGAAACAGTGCTAAGAGAGTAAAGTCCGCGGACGACGCTGTAACACTTCTATTCTCTCTCATTTGTATCTTGAAGAGTCATCAAGCCGTTTTTAGGTCTATCAGCTTGAAAACGGCCATATCCTTGTCATTGAAAGCATTGATTCTTCATATTCACATCAATAGGTGTTGTTTAAGCTTCCACTTGTGTCTTCTTGATATAACTCCCTATATGCACCATTTGAAACTCCTATGAGATTCTAAGAATAAACAAAACTATGGAATAAGCAATAATGCTTGTCTTTTTTCGTTGATTCTACTTCTACACCTTAATGGCATGCTTAATCATGTCATCAAGAGAGCTAAAAGGCTGAATCTAAGCCCTTAAATGAAGTTTCATCACCTGCCAAGTATCGAGTATTGAGAAAAGGCATTCCATGAAAAGGTCTGGTACTATTCATCTCGGGTACTATTCATCCCGAGACCCGAGATTACTATTCATCCCGTGAATCTATTGAGAAAAGGCATTCTATGAAGAAGGTCGGGTACTATTCATCTCGGTACTATTCATCCCGAGACACGAGATTACTATTCATCCCGCTCTGAAGTCATGGATTCATTATTGCTGCAGTTTTTTATTTAGGGCTTCCTCCTTCAACTATAAAAGGAGGAAACCCCTCCCCTTGTAACCTAGTTGATACTTCCGCCTCCTTTGGTCTAACAGCCCTTAGGGGCTGCAGATTTTCACTCTCTAGCTTCTCTCTAATTATTCATGCTTATTCTCCTTTATTTATGCTTAATCTCTTATTCTCTCTAGTTTAATTTTGCATAATCTCCCATTCTCCTTTACTTGTTTTATGCATCTATTCTCTTAATTCTCTCATTCTCTTATGTTTATTTCTGCATTTATTCTCACATGGTATCAGAGCAGATGGTGATGAAGAGAAAGGATGGAGGCTTGAAAGAATTGTTTGGTGCTTAAAACTGCCTCTCCATTTCAATGGTTTTGGCTTAGCTCAACGTTTTCTCTTCATTCTTAAGCCCCAGCCTTTTCTCCAAGCCATGTTTATAGATCCTTTATGAAAATGAGGAGAAGGAAGTGAGGTGTGGTGAAGAACCACAAGAGAAGAAAAGAAATCTGTTAGATGAAAGGTCCTAGCTGTTGGTATCTTTGGATCCATGGTTTGCTGGGCTCAGATTCTTTTCTCATCATCTCTAAGCCTCATTTGTCTTCTCTAAGTCATTGTTAGTTTTGAATAAGACTCAACATCGTTTTTTTTATCTTTAAAACGTTGGATGAATTTTTAGTTCCATTGGAATAGAAAAGTGAAATCCATTGTAATTTTTGATTCAGATTTGCGATTTGGGTGATTCAAAACATGGGAACCACGCTGAATGGTGCTTAATTTCTATAGATCTAATGCACCTAGTGTCGTGATATATATGTTCATTTTATTCTGCTTTTGAAAGTGAAGAGATGAGTTTGGTGGCTGTGGATAATAAACCACAAAAGAGAGAAAGAGATAAGTATGCTACAAGCGCTTAATCCATGGATTCATGGTTTTGCTGGGCACTTAATCTACTCTCTTAAAACCCCATCTGAAATCTCTAAGTCATCCGTTTAGTGTCTTAAAGCTGTGTTGAAAATCGGTTAAAGGAAGGTGAACCTGGGTTCATTTTGCTCTTATGAGCGTAAATGACCTTGCTGAATCCAAGCTTCCAATTAAAGGGAGGAGAACCTGGGTTCATTCAGCTTCTTAATAAGTGTAAATGACCTTGCTGAATCCAAGCTTCCTTGAGAAAGAGATTTATAAGAAAAGCTTATTCCTTGTGGAAACAAGCATAAACTGAAATTAAATCATTCTCTTCAAAAGCCGAGTTGATTCTTAGCTAAAGGAAAGAGAACCCCGGTTCATTATGTCCTTGTGGGTAGAAATGGCCTTGTTGAATCCAATCCTCTTTGCTTCGAGAACCATAGTAAAATTTGCTTAACCCTTATGGATTGAAGCATGTGATGCTATGATGAATCCCGCTTTAAGGAAAGAGAACCATGTCTTACTTAGCTCTTCTGAGTATACATGAGCATCAGTCCTGTAAATTTCCTTTTTAAATCAAAAAAGAATGAGAACCTTGATGAATCAGAACTAGAGTCCTAGAGGAACCTGAATCTCTTTAAATGAGGAGAGGAAACCTTAAGGATACTCAAGGCTGTAGAACCTTGCTGAATCCAAGTTCTTTTGATCAAAATCAGACCATGGACTACTTTCAAAATATTTTAAGTCCTTGGTTCCTTCAATATTTAAATTATTTTTGATTTCTGTTCCTTGAATTTAAAGCCAAAGGACCACTTCTAAGCATGAAGTCCCTGGTTCTTGATTTTGCTCCCTAAGGTGAGTTAGGTCCGTATGAAATTCCTTGAGAATTGAAATACACCTAAGGCCATACATCACTCGGAGCCAAAATCATGGTCCGCTTCTAGAAAGCACTTAAGGCCATGATTGTTTTTCAAAAGATGAACCTTAGTCTGATTTCCTTCTTATGAATGTGGAACACATAATGACTTTTGGTTCACTTGTTTTTTTTCGGATAAAGTTTTGTTTTGGGGGTTCCTATCTTTTGATAAGGGTACTCACCAAAGACAAAAGCTAAATCCTTTAGATTCCCTTTGTGGTGAAGAGCCATAAGAGAGAAATGCTAGAGCCACTAACCATTGTTGATCTTAGCAGGAAATAGCATCAACAAGGTGTGGAAAAGACCTATGGAAGATAAGGATCGGTCAATTTATAATTGAAAGCCAAGAGGCATGTAGCAAATTCATCCAACGACTTAAGTGTACAATGGAGGAATTGCTAAAACCCCTTGGTCTACATCATTAAAATTGGCAAGAAGATTGTGCTTGGTGATCTAAGTGTGGCATCCGTGATCTCCAAGCAATATATTGATTGAGTGGTGGTAACTCATCAATGAAAAGGAGTACTCTAATCTCTAAACTCCGTATTTTGATTGAATATTTAGACTCTTGTGAATTATTGATCCCATTTCTTATATTTGTAAACCATTTTTTGCTTTAACCTTCTTAATCCCCCTGGTAACTACTTATGAATTTAAATCTTCTATGAAAGGTTTAAACAAGGAAGGCTGGGACTATTCTTGGTGAGAGGAGTGTTAATTTAGAAGAAGGGGACACATAATGAGAAATGGAGTCAAGAAGTTTTGGGAGCATGTATAGTCAACAAATGGAGGAGGAGAAGTGTCACCCAAGAACGGTTGATGAGAAGAGCTATACACTGAGCTTGGAAAAACCAAAGCGTGAAGTTGAGAAATATGTGGGAAGGATAGGAATCGGTGAATTCATTCCTTGCAGCACAAGTCAGTAAGAGGAAAGGGGAAGAATTCCCTCACTAGCCTTGATTCACTCTAAGACGTAGTCCTCAAAACCATTGGTTATTGGGTTATGAACAAGGCTACAACTGTGGTTATCTTCCCTCTCCGTGTTACAAGCTTGATCAGATGGGTACATTGATGCATGATAAAGCCTGAGGGGAGTAGCATAGCACTATAGAGGAAAGGCGAGTGTGTTGATAAAGGCATGTGTTTAAATAAAGTGGTCAAGATGGCAAGGCATGATATGCGTTTGGGAAGGTTCTGATCAAGGTCAGAAGTAACCAAGCACTCCGAGGCATACCAGATGGAGAAACGAAGGCTACCTTAAAAGAGGAGACCGAAACGAGCATGAGTAGCCAAGCTAAACAAATGGAGGAAAGAAACAATGCCAAGTCATGAGACCAGCTAGATGAGGCACATGAAAACATCCATACTCACAAACTATATCCTTGAAGAGGAAGTGAAAAAGCTCAAAGCAAAGAGATCGGACATGAAGCGGAAGCTAGAGACCTGACAAGAAAAAGAATAGGAAAGTCGAGATGGATAAAAGCTAACTTTGAAGATCGAGGTAATTAAAGTATTAACGCTACACTATCATCCTTGATCATATCCCCTACTCATAGACGTTATGCTCTTTTCCCTCATCATAGATTTTTTCCCAATGGTTTTTTTCTATGATGAGGTTTTTACCGAGGTAACGCTTTATAGGTCCAAGCTTAGTCTTTGTTCACCGACGCTAAGCTTTGAGGGGGAGTATTGAGAAAAGGCATTCCATGAAAAGGTCGGGTACTATTCATCTCGGTAATTATTCATCCCGAGACCCGAGATTACTATTCATCCCCGGGTGAATCTATTGAGAAAAGGCATTCTATGAAGAAGGTCGGGTATTATTCATCTCGGGTACTATTCATCCCGAGACACGAGATCACTATTCATCCCATGCTGTAAGCTGCGGATTCATTATTGCTGCAGTTTTTTTATTTAGGGCTTCCTCCTTCAACTATAATAGGAGGAAACCCTCCCTTGTAACCTAGTTGATAATTCCGCCTCTTTTGGTCTAAAAAGCCCTTAGGGGCTGCAGATTTTCATCTCTAGCTTCTCCTCTAATTATTCATGCTTATTCTCCTTTATTTATGCTTAATCTCTTATTCTCTCTAGTTTAATTTTGCATAATCTCCCATTCTCCTTTACTTGTTTTATGCATCTATTCTCTTAATTCTCTCATTCTCTTATGTTTATTTCTGCATTTATTCTCACACTGAGCAAACAATGGCACTCTGAAGTGGCTCTTGAAAAATTCAAAACAGTTGTGAGAGATTAAAGTCCTCAGATTACACTTCAACACTTCTATTCACTCTCATTTGTATCTTGAAGAGTCATAAATCCGTTTTTACGTCTATCATCTTGAAAATGGCGAAAACCTTGTCAATGAAACCATTGATTCTTTATATTCACATCAATAGGTGTTGTTTAAGCCTCCATTTGTGTCTTCTTGATATAACTCCCTATATGCACCATTTGAAACTCCTATGATATTCTAAGAATAAACAAAACTATGGAATAAGCTATAATGCTTGTTTCTTTCGTTGATCTACTTCTACACCTTAATGGCATGCTTAATCAAGTCATCAAGAGAGCTAAAAGGCTGAATCTAAGCCTTTAATGAAGTTTCATCACTCAAACCCAAAGACAGAGCATAAAATGGCACTTTGTAGTGGCTCTTGACATCTCAAAACAGTTCTAAGAGATTAAAGTCCTCAGACTACACTTCAACACTTCTATTCACTCTCATTTGTATCTCGAAGAGTCATCAAGCCGTTTTTAGGTCTATCAGCTTGAAAATGACGAAAACCTTGTCAATGAAACCATTGATTCTTTATATTCACATCAATAGGTGTTGTTTAAGCCTCCATTTGTGTCTTCTTGATATAACTCCCTATATGCACCATTTGAAACTCCTATGAGATTCTAAGAATAAACAATACTATGGAATAAGCTATAATGCTTGTCTTTTTCGTTGATCTACTTCTACACCTTAATGGCATGCTTAATCATGTCATCAAGAGAGCTAAAAGGCTGAATCTAAGCCTTTAATGAAGTTTCATCACTCAAACCAAGTACAGAGCAAACAATGGCACTCTGAAGTGGCTCTTGAAAAATTCAAAACAGTTATGAGAGATTAAAGTCCTCAGATTACACTTCAACACTTCTATTCACTCTCATTTGTATCTTGAAGAGTCATAAATCTGTTTTTAGGTCTATCTACTTGAAAATGGCGAAAACCTTGTCAATGAAACCATTGATTCTTTATATTCACATCAATAGGTGTTGTTTAAGCCGCCATTTGTGTCTTCTTGATATAACTCCCTATATGCACCATTTCAAACTCCTATGAGATTCTAAGAATAAACAAAACTATGGAATAAGCTATAATGCTTGTCTTTTTCGTTGATCTACTTCTACACCTTAATGGCTTGCTTAATCATGTCATCAAGAGAGCTAAAAGGCTGAATCTAAGCCTTAAATGAAGTTTCATCACTCAAACCAAGTACTTATTGAGAAAAGGCATTCACTCCATCTCAGGGTACTATTCATCCGGGTACTATTCATCCCGAGAGTCGAGATCACTATTCATCCCGAGAGTCTTTGTCTACAAGTTCTAGGAATATATTCCCGACCCAGGTTACTGTTCATCTCGAGGGTCGGGTTAATATTCATAGCGCTCATGTTTTTCATTTAGGGTTTCCCCTTCTCCTATAAAAGGGGAAACCCCCCCATTTGTAACCCTAAGTTGATTTTTGCCCTTTGGGGGGGGGCTGTGCCTCCAATTCTCTTTTTTCATCAATTCTCTCTTTGATTCTTGTTGAATTCTCTCAATCTTTCAATCTTATTCCGCATAAACTTACATGGTATCAGAGCAAGGTTAGTCATGATCTTGGTTTGTATTCTCAAATCTTATTCACTCATTCTTGAATCTCTACTCTCAGCACAGGCCCCGCCCCCATGTTCTTGAGCTGACTCAATCATCTCGGCTTAGCTCAAACAATCTGATGTTGTTCTAATCTCAGCCACAAAGTTCTGGTCCTGGTTCTAAGCCTGTGGAAGAAGTATTCTTGTTCTCGCTCGATGGATGTTCCGTTCTCAAGGTGATTTTCTGAGGCATCGTGAAGCACCTAATTCTCGTCCCTTTTGAGTCTTGTTCTGGTTATCTATTGGGTTTCACCAAGGTTCTTGAAAGGTTCTTGGTCTTGGCAGAAGTATTGATTGTCTCCTCTTTAGCTGATTTGTGGTGTGGATCAACAAGGATTGGATTATTTCTCAATGTGATTTTCGGAGGTACCTTTAGCAATTTGGAGGTATCTGTAGCAATTGGTTCTGGTTCAGATTGTAGAAGGTGGTTCTGGAATTGGTCTGAAGCTGTTTCTGTTGATTCTGGTTCTCACGGATTGTCGAGTTCTGGTCGGGTCCTACTTAGGTTCCTGGAGGTTATGGTTCTCACAGATTCTGGTTCTCACGGAAGCAAGGTTCAGGGCCTCACCAAGGTTCTTGTTAGGTTCTGGTCTTCATGGAAGAATTGGTTGACTCCTCTCAGCAAAAGATCAAGGAGGCAAAGGAAAAAGCTCTAGGAGGTTGCTGAGGCAGAGGAGGAAAACAGCTAAAGTTGATGTCACCAAGAAAAGCTCACCCAAATGCAAGGAGAGTCAAGTGAGTCCCGAGATGGCTCAATTAAATGGCAGACCGGGAAAGGCATGGCAGACCTTAGCATGTGGTTAGTGTGGTGATCCAAGCAAGCTCCATGATCATTCCTTTGATGATGTAGATTCGTGCCAGCTTGGAAAGATGAGTTGTTGAGGGACCCCAACCAAGGGTTGAGTAAGGTTCAGCCATCTCAGTTCCAAGTTGTTGAGGGACTTCATTTGTTGAGGAAAGCATGGAGTAGACAAGTCATAGAACAATAAGCTGAAGGCTCTTGGTGAGGAGAGACATGGGCTGGGCTGAGGAGTTCTTGGAGTTGGAAAAAAAACCCATGGGGGGACAGCTGGCTATAAGAAGAAGGGCTGGCTGATCTCCCCGTTTCTTAGCGCAAGAAGAGGAAGTTTCAAAGGGTCCATCAAGTAGAAGTTCTTGAAGGGGTCACTATTCTTCCACCCGGTTGTCATCTCTTTTTAGGGGTGATCATTCTAGACCGTGGAGGGGCGATCCTTGATGGAGAAAACTACAAGAAGAGGGCGGATTGAATCTCATATGTTCTCGAGCAAAGAAGAAGGTTCATGAATTCCAAAACCAATGGGGTGTAGCATTCGGACACCTTCTGGGGAATTGATCATAACTTTCAAACCGTGAATCCAAACGTTGATCCGTTTTTTCCTGGTGCTTAGTATGGCTGTTGGTGATGTCTCCACAAAGTTTCAGAATTTTCTGGGTTGGTTTACTATTTTTCCAACCCGCTGCATCAAGACAGCTATGCTAAATCCGAAAAATGGTCCAAGAAGCTAAATGTGTTATGGTGAGAAAATGGCGTTCCTTGTTGCTAACTCCGAACTGGCTAGTACCAAAGCAAGCTTGTCCAAGATGGCAAGTTGGAAAGGTAGTCCAGGAGGTGGTGGTTTCATTGGCGCAATCAAGCTTTCACGCTTTCCTTCCCATGACAAGAGCTCTTCTTATACTCGGGCTAGTCTTAAGGGGGAGTGTTTGATAGAGGTCGGAGCTCCTCAAAATACTTTAGGCTCAGCGGTCTTCCTTGTCAAGTTTGGTTCTTCCCATACTCGAAATAATCTTGAGGGGGTGGTTGAAACTCAGACCGAAAGGACCAAAGAGGCGAGAACCGAGGAAGCTGCGGAAAGGTGAACCAAGTACTGGGGCTGACCGGGTAAAGTGATACTGAAGGCTACTCATAGAGGTAGACCGGAAACGCATATCGAAGGCAGCACTTGGAATGTTGTGGGAAACCAAGAAGGTGAAACCAATGAGTGGTGATCCGAGAAGCAGGGAAGTGGTGCCAACGGATAGAGGAAAAAGGGATCAGGCCAAATCGTTAAGAAGAAGGCCAAGAAGACCAGAACAAAGGCCTAAGACACTGACTGTAAGGTCATTGTCACAAGCAATCAGAACAAAGGCTAAGAAGAAAACATCAAGGAGTGAGTAATGGAACAACAATGAGCTCAACAAAGTCCAAGCAACACGACATAACCAAGCAGACCGACTCACCACAAGGGACAGCCCTCTAAACTCTTGATATCATTGAATTCATGTGCTCATAAATTTTATCTTAACTTCTAAACCCCACGGCCAATGCTTTAAAATTTTGTATCTCATGATGAAGGTACAAAGGAGTAAGTGCCGTGGACTATTCTCAAAGAAGTTCTTGAGACAAAGAAAAGGATCACTTGAGAAGAAATGAAGTATTTCCGAGTTGTGGTTGGTGCAATCGAAGAGTGGTCTGTCTGGGTGAAATGAAAAGTGTTACTAGCCTTGATTCACTCTGAGACGTAGTTCCCAAAACCATTGGTTGTTGGGTTGTGAACAAGGCTAGAACTGTGGTTACAAGCTTGATCATTTGGGTACATTGATGCATGATCAAGCTTGAGGGGGAGTATATGAGCAAACCAAGGAAGGCGTGTGTGTTTATAAAGGCATGTGTTTATGATGTGTGGTCAAGACGACAAGGCATGATGAGTTTGGGAAGGTTCTGATAAAAGCAATTCAAGGCTGTAACCAAGCACTCTAGAAGCTGCGTTGGGAAGGTTCTGATCAAAGCTATTCAGGCAGTAACCGAGCACTCGAGGCATACCGTGAGGAGAAATGATGGCTACCTTTAAAAGAGGAGACCGGGAAACGCATATGAGTTGCTTATGGATGAATGCTGAAGCTCAACCAAAGAAATCTCCACTCGAAGCTGGTTACAAAGCTAAACAAATGGAGGAAAGAAAGAATGCCAAGTCATGGGACCAGCTATATGAGGCACATGAAGAAAGCATCAACACCGCCAAAACTATATCCTTGAAGAGGAACTGAAAAGCAAGCGGAAGCAAGAGACAAGGCAAGACGCGGAAGCAAGAAACAAGACAAGAAGCGGAAGCAAGAGACCAGACAAGAAGAAGCCCTAGGAAAGCCACGCATGGCTCAAAGCTATCTTTGAAGATCAAGGTACTTGAAGTCTTCACGCCTACTTCTCTCATCCTTGATCATATCCCCTACTCAGTAGACGTTATGCTCTTTTTCCTCATCATAGACTTTTTCCCACGTGGTTTTTTTCTATGATGAGGTTTTTACCGAGGTAACGCTTCATGAAGTCCAATCTTAGTCTTTGTTCACCCATTTACTAAGCTTCGAGGGGGAGTATTGAGAAAAGGCATTCCGTCCATCTCGCAGGTACTATTCATTCGGGTACTATTCATCCGGAGAGTCGAGATCACTATTCATCCCGAGAGTCTTCGTCTACAAGTTCTAGGAATATATTCCCGACCCGGGTTACTGTTCATCCCGAGGGTCTACTTATTCATACTGCCTTATGTTTTCATTTAGGGTTTCCCCTTCTCCTATAAAAGGGGAAACCCCCCCATTTGTAACCCTAAGTTGATTTTTGCCCTTTGGGGGGGGCTGTGCCTCCAATTCTCTTTTTTCATCAATTCTCTCTTTGATTCTTGTTGAATTCTCTCAATCTTTCAATCTTATTCCGCATAAACTTACAGTACTGAGCAAACAATGGCACTCTGAAGTGGCTCTTGAAAAATTCAAAACAGTTGTGAGAGATTAAAGTCCTCAGATTACAGTTCAACACTTCTATTCACTCTCATTTGTATCTTGAAGAGTCATAAATCCGTTTTTAGGTCTATCAGCTTGAAAATGGCGAAAACCTTGTCAATGAAACCATTGATTCTTTATATTCACATCAATAGGTGTTGTTTAAGCCTCCATTTGTGTCTTCTTGATATAACTCCCTATATGCACCATTTGAAACTCCTATGAGATTCTAAGAATAAACAAAACTATGGAATAAGCTATAATGCTTGTTTCTTTCGTTGATCTACTTCTCCACCTTAATGGCATGCTTAATCAAGTCATCAAGAGAGCTAAAAGGCTGAATCTAAGCCTTTAATAAAGTTTCATCACTCAAACCCAGTACAGAGCATAAAATGGCACTTTGTAGTGGCTCTTGACATCTCAAAACAGTTCTAAGAGATTAAAGTCCTCAGACTACACTTCAACACTTCTATTCACTCTCATTTGTATCTCGAAGAGTCATAAATCCGTTTTTAGGTCTATCAGCTTGAAAATGGCGAAAACCTTGTCAATGAAACCATTGATTCTTTATATTCACATCAATAGGTGTTGTTTAAGCCTCCATTTGTGTCTTCTTGATATAACTCCCTATATGCACCATTTGAAACTCCTATGAGATTCTAAGAATAAACAAAACTATGAAATAAGCTATAATGCTTGTTTCTTTCGTTGATCTACTTCTACACCTTAATGGCATGCTTAATCATGTCATCAAGAGAGCTAAAAGGCTGAATCTAAGCCTTTAATGAAGTTTAATCACTCAAACCAAGTACAGAGCAAACAATGGCACTCTGAAGTGGCTGTTGAAAAATTCAAAACAGTTGTGAGAGATTAAAGTCCTCAGATTACACTTCAACACTTCTATTCACTCTCCTTTGCATCTTGAAGAGTCATAAATCCGTTTTAGGTCTATCAGCTTGAAAATGGCGTAAAACCTTGTCAATGAAACCATTGATTCTTTATATTCACATCAATAGGTGTTGTTTAAGCCTCCATTTGTGTCTTCTTGATATAACTCCCTATATGCACCATTTGAAACTCCTATGAGATACTAAGAATAAACAAAACTATGGAATAAGCTATAATGCTTGTTTCTTTCGTTGATCTACTTCTACACCTTAATGGCATGCTTAATCATGTCATCAAGAGAGGTAAAAGGCTGAATCTAAGCCTTTAATGAAGTTTAATCACTCAAACCAAGTACAGAGCAAACAATGGCACTCTGAAGTGGCCTTTTGAAAAAATTCAAAACAGTTGTGAGAGATTAAAGTCCTCAGATTACACTTCAACACTTCTATTCACTCTCATTTGTATCTTGAAGAGTCATAAATCCGTTTTTAGGTCTATAAGCTTGAAAATGGCGTAAAACCTTGTCAATGAAACCATTGATTCTTTATATACACTTCAATAGGTGTGGTTTAAGCCTCCATTTGTGTCTTCTTGATATAACTCCCTTATATGCACCATTTGAAACTCCTATGAGATTCTAAGAATAAACAAAACTATGGAATAAGCTATAATGCTTGTTTCTTTCAGTTGATCTATTTCTACACCTTAATGGCATGCTTAATCATGTCATCAAGAGAGGTAAAAGGCTGAATCTAAGCCTTAAATGAAGTTTAATCACTCAAACCAAGTACAGAGCAAACAATGGCACTCTGAAGTGGCTCTTGAAAAATTCAAAACGGTTGTGAGAGATTAAAGTCCTCCGATTACACTTCAACACTTCTATTCACTCTCATTTGTCTATTGCAGAGCAATAAATCCGCTTTTAGGTCTATCCGCTTGAAAATGGCGTAAACCTTGTCAATGAAACCATTGATTCTTTATATTCACATCAATAGGTGTTGTTTAAGCCTCCATTTGTGTCTTCTTGATATAACTCCCCTATATGCACCATTTGAAACTCCTATGAGATTCTAAGAATAAACAAAACTATGAAATAAGCTATAATGCTTGTTTCTTTCTATGATCTACTTCTACACCTTAATGGCATGCTTAATCATGTCATCAAGAGAGCTAAAAGGCTGAATCTAAGCCTTTAATGAAGTTTAATCACTCAAACCAAGTACAGAGCAAACAATGGCACTCTGAAGTGGCTCTTGAAAAATTCAAAACAGTTGTGAGAGATTAAAGTCCTCAGATTACACTTCAACACTTCTATTCACTCTCATTTGTATCTTGAAGAGTCATAAATCCGTTTTTTAGGTCTATCACTTGAAAATGGCGAAAAACCTTGTCAATGAAACCATTGATTCTTTATATTCACATCAATAGGTGTTGTTTAAGCCTCCATTTGTGTCTTCTTGATATAACTCCCTATATGCACCATTTGAAACTCCTATGAGATTCTAAGAATAAACAAAACTAGGGAATAAGCTATAATGCTTGTTTCTTTCGTTGATCTACTTCTACACCTTAATGGCATGCTTAATCATGTCATCAAGAGAGGTAAAAGGCTGAATCTAAGCATTTAATGAAGTTTAATCACTCAAACCAAGTACAGAGCAAACAATGGCACTCTGAAGTGGCTCTTGAAAAATTCAAAACAGTTGTGAGAGATTAAAGTCCTCAGATTACACTTCAACACTTCTATTCACTCTCATTTGTATCTTGAAGAGTCATAAATCCGTTTTTAGGTCTATCAGCTTGAAAATGGCGAAAACCTTGTCAATGAAACCATTGATTCTTTATATTCACATCAATAGGTGTTGTTTAAGCCTCCATTTGTGTCTTCTTGATATAACTCCCTATATGCACCATTTGAAACTCATATGAGATTCTAAGAATAAACAAAACTATGAAATAAGCTATAATGCTTGTTTTTCTTCGATTTATTTCTACACCTTAATGGCATGCTTAATCATGTCATCAAGAGAGCTAAAAGGCTGAATCTAAGCCTTTAATGAAGTTTAATCACTCAAACCAAGTATCAGAGCAAACAATGGCACATCAAGTGGCTCTTGAAAAATTCAAAACAGTTGTGAGAGATTAAAGTCCTCAGATTACACTTCAACACTTCTATTCACTCTAATATGTATATTGAAGAGTCATAAATCCGTTTTTAGGTCTATCAGCTTGAAAATGGCGAAAACCTTGTCAATGAAACCATTGATTCTTTATATTCACATCAATAGGTGTTGTTTAAGCCTCCATTTGTGTCTTCTTGATATAACTCCCTATATGCACCATTTGAAACTCCTATGAGATTCTAAGAATAAACAAAACTATGGAATAAGCTATAATGCTTGTTTCTTTCGTTGATCAACTTCTACACCTTAATGGCATGCTTAATCATGTCATCAAGAGAGCTAAAAGGCTGAATCAAAGCCTTTAATGAAGTTTCATCACTCAAACCCAGTACAGAGCATAAAATGGCACTTTGTGTTGAAGTGAGGACTGATTATTGAAGTGAAGACTGGATGGGAATTATTGAAGTCAAGATTGAACTGGTCTTATAAGAAGAGAGGTCTGTTTGAACTCTCACAGTTTGACAAGTCAAATCATGCGATTTTATATTTTGTGCTGTCATTTTTCCCACATGTTAATTAATTTTAGCCACTTGTTTAGCTTGCTTAGAGTGGATATATGATTGTAAAGGACCCATACACGAAATCAATGAGATGAGATAAGAAGAAAAAAAATATCTCTCACTTTCTTCTTCTTCATTTTCGTGGGTACTGTTCATTTCTCTCCAAAATTCTCCAAAATCTCAAACAACAGATCTGTGTATTTCTACATGGTATCAGAGCAATAAGCTCCTAAAGACCACGTTTTTCTTAATCTTTCATTGTATCAAGCCTTTGTGATGGATAATCTCAAGTTCTTCACCTCACTGTTGTTCCGAAGGGGACAACTATCTCTTGTGGTCCGTAACCACAAAGACAGCACTTAGAAGCCGTGGATTATGGATCCATTGTCTTACATCTGAGGAGATTCCTCTGAGTCAAACAGAAGCTGGCACCACT
The DNA here is from genome assembly GCA_028015245.1 of Cardamine occulta. Taxonomy (NCBI): domain Eukaryota; kingdom Viridiplantae; phylum Streptophyta; class Magnoliopsida; order Brassicales; family Brassicaceae; genus Cardamine; species Cardamine occulta. The sequence goes on from CM051385.1 coordinate 15,977,412, forward strand.
TCGGGGGAGTTGAAGGGACTGGTGCTGTAGCTACAGAGGGAGAGCTAGAGTCTCCAGCCCAAATAAGCTCTAGCAAAGAGGATTCCAAGTGGATCCAAGAAGATCAGTTGGTATTGACTGTTCTTCAGAGCTCCTTAGAGCCTAGCATCCTAGCATCTTATTCTTATGTAGAGACGACAAAGGAGTTATGGGATACACTCTTGGGAGTGTATGGAAATGAATCCAACCTCAGTAGGATTTATGAGATCAAGAAGGCTCTCAGCAATCTTCAACAAGGGGGAAAGGATTTCAAGGATCTCTTTGGTGAGTTCAGGGGACTGTGGGCAGAGCTTGACGTGCTCAGGCCCCCCCTATTGATATCAAGGAGATGGTGGAGAGGAGAGAGCAAGATCAAGTGTTTGGTTTGCTCCTCACTCTTGATGAGTCATACTTTGGACTGGTTCAGAACATATTCTGAGGTTTGAGAAGCTGCCTACTCTCAACCAAGTGTGCATGATGATTCAAAAGGAGGAAGGCCTCAGGGTCTCTTTTAAAGCTGATAAGTGAAGTTGCTCATGTGAAAAAAGCAAAGGATGTCGATTGATGGTCGATAAGAAGAACCTGTGTGTGATCATTGTAAGATGAAAGGACACACCAAGGATAAATGCTGGACTCTCTATCCGCATCTAAAGCCCAAGAACTTCAAAGTGGCGGGTCAGACGTCAAGGGGAGTGGCTGGAGTAGCTACATCCAACGTAGATGATGTGGTCAGAAAGTCAGACCTAGATGCTCTAATCAAGAGCATCACCAAGCTTGCAGAATCTGGTAAGGGGTTCTTCACCTCTAGAACTCACAAACAAGTTATAGTGGATTCTGGTGCTTCTCATCATATGATTAGTGATAAGGAATTATTGTCTAATGTCGAACCACATGGTGGAAAGGTTACAATTGCTAATGGACAGGATGTTGAGATTAGAGGAATTGGGAATTTAGAGTTATTTAAAAGGAAGTCGAAAGCTCTATATTTGCCAGATTTTTCTAAAATTTATTGTTCGTCTTGAAGCAACAAAGGACCTTGATTGTGTGGTTGTCTTTAGTCCTGATGATGTAAAGTTTCAGGACATTAAATCCGAAGACCATCGGGGAAGGTTGCTCCAAGGGTGGTCTCTATGTTTTGGATGAAAAGCAACTCTGTGGATAAGTTCTATTAGTAAGTCAAGCACTAAGCACTTTTTGGCATAGAGATTGGTTCATCCGCATCTTAAAGCTCTCGAAATTGCTCTGCCTAATCAGAAAGCACAAGATCATAAGGACTGTGAAGCGTGCATTCTAGGGAAACATTGCAGTAACTTTTTTCCGAATCGAGTACGTTGTATGATACGTGTTTTGATCTTGTACATTCTGATGTATGGACACCGCTGCTAACCCGTGATCAATATAAGTATTTTGTTTCTTTTTATTGATGAGAAGTCTAAATACACATGGGTTACACTTATGAGTTCTAAGAGCCAGGTTCTCAAGGCGTTCTCCAATTTCTACAATTATGTCTTTACGCCATTGGGGGGCTAAGATCAAAGTTCGAGGAGTGATAATGGTGGAGAATACATGGGTAATGATTTTAAGAGGTTTGTGGAGGAACAGGGAATCGTGCATCAGACTTCTTGTGCATATACTCCACAGCAAAATGGAGTGGTTGAACGTAAGAACGAGACATTTAATGGAAGTATCCAGGGCAATGTTGTTTAGAGAAGTGTACCTAAGGAGTATTGGGGTGATGCTGTGATGACAGCCTGCTATCTAATAAATCGGCTACCAAGTAGCTCATCTTGGAAACATTTCTCCATTTGAGGTATTAAACAAAGTTAAACCTTCTATTGATCATTTATAGGTGTTTGGGTGTGTGCTCCGCTTTTTGTTCCGTAAACTCAGAGGCATGTTAGAGCCAAAGAGCATCAAGTGTATGTTCATTGGGTATTCCTCTACACAAAAGGGGTACAAGTGTTACAATCCAACCACCAAAGGCGGTGCATATATCAAGAGAGGTTAAATTTGTTGAAGATAAAGGATATTTTGGTACAAAGAATTGGGATAGCTTGACAGATTTAACCTCATCTGCGGGAAAATGCATCTACATTAAGGGTTATTCTTCAAGGGTAGCTCCAGGTGTTGGTAATGAAAATGAACATATTGATAATGATGATGTTGTGGTAGATGAAGGTGAGAACAGTGGTGCTATCTTTAAGTGGAACCTATGGGTGAACCAGAGGGTAATGTTGGAGATGAGGAATCACCCAATGTTGAGATTAATCTAGAATCATCTCTAAACTCGATGCTGTTGAGAATCCGAGGCATCAGATCCTGAAGAAGAAATCGTACCTCCATTGAGAAGAAGTACAAGGATGAGATTTCCTCCCGAGAATTGGAAGAACACAAGAGTATATTACAATAATCAGGCAAAGGCTCATCCAATTCGTAATCATTGTGCTATGGATCAGTTTCCACAAGAACACCAAGCTTTCTCGCCAATATTGACCAACATAGGATTCCAAAGAGCTATGAAGAGGCTTGTTTGGATGATGTTTGGGTTCAAGCTTATGCTGGAAGAGATAGCATCCATGGTTAAGAATGATACATGGGATGAAGTTGACAAGCCCAACAAGAAGAAGTCTGGTTGGGTCAGTAGGTGGGTGTATACCATCAAGTATACCCAGTACTGGGGAAATAGAGAGATACAAGGCGAGGTTAGTTGCCAAGGGTTACACACAAAAGCATGGAGTGGATTACACAGAGACCTTGCTGCAAAGAGCTGCTTCATTCTTAAGACGGGTTCTTCTCTCTATTGCTACTAATCTGTGTTGGAACATATGGCAGATGGATGTGAAAAATGCATTTCTTCAAGGAGATTTAAAGGAAGAAGTGTACATGGTTCCTCCAGAAGGTGTTAGTATGGGTGACAACAAGGTCTGCAAGCTTAAGAAAGCAATTTATGGTCTCAAGCAATCACCTCGGGCTTGGTACCATAAGCTGAGTGGATGTCTTCTTGAGAATGGATTTAGAAAATCAGAAGAGACCATACATTGTTTACAACAAAGAGCGAGAATGGGACCTGGCAGTGCTGGTGTATGTGGATGATATTATTGTCACGGGAGATGATGACGAGCGAAACAAGAGAACGAAGAAATTACTGAAGGCAGCAATTGATATTAAAGTACTGGGTGAGCTTAAGTATTTCCTTGGGATTGAGGTATGCAAATTTGATGATGGACTATTTGTATCCCAAAGGAAATATACTTTGATTTGCTTGAAGAAACAGGGAAGCTTGGAGTAAAACCAGCTAAGACTCCCATTGAGGATGGTTATAAAATATGCCCAGAGGGGGAGCCGCTTATGGAAGTTAAGCAATATCAAAGGCTGGTGGGAAGGTTGATATACTTAACTATCACAAGACCAGATATTTCGCTTA
>CM051385.1:15980953-16002882 GCA_028015245.1 Cardamine occulta
AAGAAAGTGAGAGATATTTTTTTTCTTCTTATCTCATCTCATTGATTTCGTGTATGGGTCCTTTACAATCATATATCCACTCTAAGCAAGCTAAACAAGTGGCTAAAATTAATTAACATGTGGGAAAAATGACAGCCACAAAATATAAAGTCGCAGTTTGACTTGTCAAACTGTGAGAGTTCAAACAGACCTCTCTTCTTATAAGACCAGTTCAATCTTGACTTCAATAATTCCCATCCAGTCTTCACTTCAATAATCAGTCCTCACTTCAACACAAAGTGCCATTTTATGCTCTGTACTGGGTTTGAGTGATGAAACTTCATTAAAGGCTTTGATTCAGCCTTTTAGCTCTCTTGATGACATGATTAAGCATGCCATTAAGGTGTAGAAGTTGATCAACGAAAGAAACAAGCATTATAGCTTATTCCATAGTTTTGTTTATTCTTAGAATCTCATAGGAGTTTCAAATGGTGCATATAGGGAGTTATATCAAGAAGACACAAATGGAGGCTTAAACAACACCTATTGATGTGAATATAAAGAATCAATGGTTTCATTGACAAGGTTTTCGCCATTTTCAAGTTGATAGACCTAAAAACGGATTTATGACTCTTCAAGATACAAATGAGAGTGAATAGAAGTGTTGAAGTGTAATCTGAGGACTTTAATCTCTCACAACTGTTTTGAATTTTTCAAGAGCCACTTCAGTGTGCCATTGTTTGCTCTGTACTTGGTTTGAGTGATTAAACTTCATTAAAGGCTTAGATTCAGCCTTTTAGCTCTCTTGATGACATGATTAAGCATGCCATTAAGGTGTAGAAGTAGATCAACAAAAGAAACAAGCATTATAGCTTATTCCATAGTTTTGTTTATTCTTAGAATCTCATAGGAGTTTCTAATGGTGAATTTGGGAGTTGTAGCAAGAAGACACATATGGAGGCTGAAACAACACCTATTGATGTGAATATAAAGAATCAATGGTTTCATTGACAAGGTTTTCGCCATTTTCAAGCTGATAGACCTAAAAACGGATTTATGACTCTTCAAGATACAAATGAGAGTGAATAGAAGTGTTGAAGTGTAATCTGAGGACTTTAATCTCTCACAACTGTTTTGAATTTTTCAAGAGCCACTTCAGAGTGCCATTGTTTGCTCTGTACTTGGTTTGAGTGATTAAACTTCATTAAATGCTTAGATTCAGCCTTTTACCTCTCTTGATGACATGATTAAGCATGCCATTAAGGTGTAGAAGTAGGATCAACGAAAGAAACAAGCATTATAGCTTATTCCAAGTTTTGTTTAGTATTAGAATCTCATAGGAGTTTCAAATGGTGCATATAGGGAGTTATATCAAGAAGACACAAATGGAGGCTTAAACAACACCTATTGATGGGAATATAAAGAATCAATGGTTTCATTGACATGGATTTGGCCATTTTCAGGTGATATACCTAAAACCGGATTTATGACTCTTAAAGATACAAATGAGAGTGAATAGAAGTGTTGAAGTGTAATCTGAGGACTTTAATCTCTCACAACTGTTTTGAATTTTTTCAAGAGCCACTTCAGAGTGCCATTGTTTGCTCTGTACTTGGTTTGAGTGATTAAACTTCATTAAAGGCTTAGGATTCAGCCTTTTAGCTCTCTTGATGACATGATTAAGCATGCCATTAAGGTGTAGAAAGAATCATGAAAAGAAACAAGCATTATAGCTTATTCCATAGTTTTGTTTATTCTTAGAATCTCATAGGAGTTTCAAATGGTGCATATAGGGAGTTATATCAAGAAGACACAAATGGAGGCTTAAACAACACCTATTGATGTGAATATAAAGAATCAATGGTGTTATTGACAAGGTTTTCGCCATTTTCAAGCTGATAGACCTAAAAACGGATTTATGACTCTTCAAGATACAAATGAGAGTGAATAGAAGTGTTGAAGTGTAATCTGAGGACTTTAATCTCTCACAACTGTTTTGAATTTTTCAAGAGCCACTTCAGAGTGCCATTGTTTGCTCTGTACTTGGTTTGAGTGATTAAACTTCATTAAAGGCTTAGATTCAGCCTTTTACCCTCTTCCTGATGACATGATTAAGCATGCCATTAAGGTGTAGAAGTAGATCAACAAAAAGAAACAAGCATTATAGCTTATTCCATAGTTTTGTTTATTCTTAGAATCTCATAGGAGTTTCAAATGGTGCATATAGGGAGTTATATCAAGAAGACACAAATGGAGGCTTAAACAACACCTATTGATGTGTATATAAAGAATCAATGGTTTCATTGACAAGGTTTTCGCCATTTTCAAGCTGATAGACCTAAAAACGGATTTATGACTCTTCAAGATACAAATGAGAGTGAATAGAAGTGTTGAAGTGTAATCTGAGGACTTTAATCTCTCACAACTGTTTTGAATTTTTCAAAAGCCACTTCAGAGTGCCATTGTTTGCTCTGTACTTGGTTTGAGTGATTAAACTTCATTAAAGGCTTAGATTCAGCCTTTTACCTCTCTTGATGACATGATTAAGCATGCCATTAAGGTGTAGAAGTAGATCAACGAAAGAAACAAGCATTATAGCTTATTCCATAGTTTTGTTTATTCTTAGTATCTCATAGGAGTTTCAAATGGTGCATATAGGGAGTTATATCAAGAAGACACAAATGGAGGCTTAAACAACACCTATTGATGTGAATATAAAGAATCAATGGTTTCATTGACAAGGTTTTCGCCATTTTCAAGCTGATAGACCTCAAAACGGATTTATGACTCTTCAAGATACAAATGAGAGTGAATAGAAGTGTTGAAGTGTAATCTGAGGACTTTAATCTCTCACAACTGTTTTGAATTTTTCAAGAGCCACTTCAGAGTGCCATTGTTTGCTCTGTACTTGGTTTGAGTGATTAAACTTCATTAAAGGCTTAGATTCAGCCTTTTAGCTCTCTTGATGACATGATTAAGCATGCCATTAAGGTGTAGAAGTAGATCAACGAAAGAAACAAGCATTATAGCTTATTTCATAGTTTTGTTTATTCTTAGAATCTCATAGGAGTTTCAAATGGTGCATATAGGGAGTTATATCAAGAAGACACAAATGGAGGCTTAAACAACACCTATTGATGTGAATATAAAGAATCAATGGTTTCATTGACAAGGTTTTCGCCATTTTCAAGCTGATAGACCTAAAAACGGATTTATGACTCTTCGAGATACAAATGAGAGTGAATAGAAGTGTTGAAGTGTAGTCTGAGGACTTTAATCTCTTAGAACTGTTTTGAGATGTCAAGAGCCACTACAAAGTGCCATTTTATGCTCTGTACTGGGTTTGAGTGATGAAACTTCAGGAAAGGCTTAGATTCAGCCTTTTAGCTCTCTTTATGACTTGATTAATCATGCCATTAAGGTGGAGTTGTAGATCAACAAAATATACTAGCATTATAGCTTATTCCATAGTTTTGTTTATTCTTAGAATCTCATAGGAGTTTCAAATGGTGCATATAGGGAGTTATATCAAGAAGACACAAATGGAGGCTTAAACAACACCTATTGATGTGAATATAAAGAATCAATGGTTTCATTGACAAGGTTTTCGCCATTTTCAAGCTGATAGACCTAAAACGGATTTATGACTCTTCAAGATACAAATGAGAGTGAATAGAAGTGTTGAGCTATATGTCGAGGACTTTAATCTCTCACAACTGTTTTGAATTTTTCAAGAGCCACTTCAGAGTGCCATTGTTTGCTCAGTACTGTAAGTTTATGCGGAATAAGATTGAAAGATTGAGAGAATTCAACAAGAATCAAAGAGAGAATTGATGAAAAAAGAGAATTGGAGGCACAGCCCCCCCCAAAGGGCAAAAATCAACTTAGGGTTACAAATGGGGGGGGTTTCCCCTTTTATAGGAGAAGGGGAAACCCTAAATGAAAAACATGAGCGGTATGAATAGTAACCCGACCCTCGGGATGAACAGTAACCTGGGTCGGGAATATATTCCTAGAACTTGTAGACGAAGACTCTCGGGATGAATAGTGATCTCGACTCTCGGGATGAATAGTACCCGGATGAATAGTACCCACGAGATGGACGGAATGCCTTTTCTCAATACTCCCCCTCAAGCTTAATGGTCGGTGAACAAAGACTAAGATTGGACTTACGAGGCGTTACCTCGGTAAAAAACCTCATCATAGAAAAAAACCACGTGGAGAAAAAGTCTATGATGAGGAAAAGAAACCTCTGCGTCTCAGGTAGGGGATATGATCAAGGATGAGAGAGTAGGCGTGAAGACTTCAAGTACCTTGATCTTCAAAGATAGCTTTGAGCCATGAGTGGCTTTCCTAGGCTTCTTCTTGTCTGGTCTCTTGCTTCCGCTTCTTGTCTTGTTTCTTGCTTCGCGTCTTGCCTTGTCTCTTGCTTCCTTCTTTTCGGTTCTTCTTCAAGGATATAGTTTTGGCGGTGTTGATGCTTTCTTCATGTGCCTCATATATCTGGTCCCATGACTTGGCATTCTTTCTTTCCTCCATTTGTTTAGCTTTGTAACCAGCCTTAAGTGGAGATTTCTTTGGTTGAGCTTCAGCATTCATCCATAAGCATGACTTCATATCGTTTCGGTCTCCTCTTTTAAAGGTAGCCATCATTGCTCCATCCGGTATGCCTCAGAGTGCTCGGTTACTGCCTGAATAGCTTTGATCCGAACCTTCCCAAAGCGCTGCTAAGTGCTTGGTTACAGCCTGAATTGCTTTTTATCAGAACCTTCCCAAACTCATCATGCCTTGTCGTCTTGACCACACATCATAAACACATGCCTTTATAAACACACACGCCTTCCTTGGTTTGCTCATATACTCCCCCTCAAGCTTGATCATGCATCAATGTACCCAAATGATCAAGCTTGTAACCACAGTTCTAGCCTTGTTCACAACCCAACAACCAATGGTTTTGGGAACTACGTCTCAGAGTGAATCAAGGCTAGTAACACTTTCATTTCACCAGACAGACCACTCTTGTGCACCAACCACTCTCAGAAAATACTTCATTTCTTCTCAAGTGATCCTTTTCTTTGTCTCTCGAACTTCTTTGAGAATAGTCACGGCACTTCTCCTTTTGTACCTTCATCATGAGATACAAAATTTTAAAGCATTGGCCGTGGGGTTTAGAAGTTAAGATAAAATTTATGAGCACATGAATTCAATGATATCAAGAGTTTAGAGGGCTGTCCCTTGTGGTGAGTCGGTCTGCTGGTTATGTCGTGTTGCTTGGACTTTGTTGAGCTCATTGTTGTTCCATTACTCACTCCTTGATGTTTTCTTCTTAGCCTTTGTTCTGATTGCTTGTGACAGCAACCTTAGTCAGTGTCTTAGGCCTTTGTTCTGGTCTTCTTGCTTGGCTTATACTGATTCGCCTTGATCCTTTCTCTTATCCGTTGGCACCACTTCCTGCTGCTTCTCGGATCACCACTCATTGGTTTCACCTTCGGTTTCCCACAACATTCCAAGTGCTGCCTTATAGTCGTTTCCCGGTCTACCTCTATGAGTAGCCTTCGTATCACTTTTACCCGTCAGCCCCAGTGCTTGGTTCACCTTTCATAGCTTCCTCGGTTACTCGCCTCTTGGTCCTTTCGGTCTGAGTTTCAACACTCCCCCTCAAGATTATTTCGAGTATGGGAAGAACCAAACTTGACAAGGAAGACCGCTGAGCCTAAGTATTTTGAGGAGCTCCCGACCTCTATCAAACCACCCCCTTAAGACTAGCCCGAGTATAAGAAGAGCTCTTGTCATGAAGGAAGAAGCGTGAAGCTTGATTGTTGCCAATGAAACCACCACCTCCTGGACTACCTTTCCAACTTGCCATCTTGGACAAGCTTTCGTTTAGTACTAGCCAGTTCGGAGTTAGCAACAAGGAAGCCCCATTTTTCTCACCATAACACATTTCGACTTCTTGGACCATTTTTCGGAATTAGCATAGCTGTCTTGATGCAGCGGGTTGGAAAAATAGTAAACCAACCCAGAAAATTCTGAAACTTTGTGGAGACATCACCAACAGCCATACTAAGCACCAGGAAAAAAACGGATCAACGTTTGGATTCACGGTTTGAAAGTTATGATCAATTCCCCAGAAGCTGTCCGAATGCTACACCCCATTGGTTTTGGAATTCATGAACCTTCTTCTTTGCTCAGAACATATGAGATTCAATCCGCCCTCTTCTTGTAGTTTTCTCCATCAAGGATCGCCACATGGTCTAGAATGATCACCCCTAAAAAGAGATAACAACCGGGTGGAAGAATAGTGACCCCTTCAAGAACTTCTACTTGATGGACCCTTTGAAACTTCCTCTTCTTAAGCTAAGAACGGGGAGATCAGCCAGCCCTTCTTCTTATAGCCAGCTGTCCCCCCATGGGTTTTTTTTTTCCAACTCCAAGAACTCCTCAGCGCCAGCCCATGTCTCTCTACCAAGAGCCTTCAGCTTATTGTTCTATGACTTGTCTACTCCATGCTTTCCTCAACAAATGAAGTCCCTCAACAACTTGTGAAACCGAGATGGCCCGAACCTTACTCAACCCTTGGTTGGGGTCCCTCAACAACTCATCTTTCCAAGCTGGCACGAATCTACATCATCAAAGGAATGATCATGGAGCTTGCTTGGATCACCACACTAACCACATGCTAAGGTCTGCCATGCCTTTCCGTCTGCCATTTGGGTTCAGCCATCTCCGGGACTCACTTGACTCTCCTTGCATTTGGGTCCAGCTTTCTTAGTGACATCAACTTTAGCTGTTTTCTCCTCTTGCCTCAGCAACCTCCTAGAGCTTTTTCCTTTGCCTCCTTGATCTTTTTGCTGAGAGGAGTCAACCAATTCTTCATGAAGACCAGAACTAACAAGAACCTTGGTGAGACGCTGAACCTTGCTTCCGTCGAGAACCAGAATCTGTGAGAACCATAACCTCCAGAACCTGAAGTAGGACCCGACCAGAACCTGACAATCCGTGGAGAACCAGGAATCAACCGGAAACAGCTTGGACCAATTCCAGAACCAAGCTTCTCAATCTGAACCAGAACCAATTGCTACAGTACCTCCAAAAATTGCTACAGATACCTCCGAAAATCACATTGAGAAATAATCCAATCCTTGTTGATCCACACACCAAATCAGCTAAAGAGGAGACAATCAATATACCTTAAGAGACCAGAACCTTTCAAGAACCTTGGTGAAACCCAATAGATAACCAGAACAAGACTCAAAAGGAACCAGAATTAGGTGCTACAAGTACCTCAAAATCACCTTGAGAACCAGAACATCCATCGAGCCAGAACAAGAATACTTCTTCCCTCGAGCTTAGAACCAGAACCAGAACTTTGTGGCTGAGATTAGAACAACATCAGATTGATTGAGCTAAGCCGAGATGATTGATTCAGTTCAAGAACATGGGGGGAGCTTCGAGAATAGAGATTCAAGAATGAGTGAATAAGATTTGAGAATACAAACCAAGATCATGACTAACCTTGCTCACGATACCATGTAAGTTTATGCGGAATAAGATTGAAAGATTGAGAGAATTCAACAAGAATCAAAGAGAGAAGTGATGAAAAAAAGAGAATTGGAGGCACAGCCCCCCAAAGGAAATCAACTTAGGGTTACAAATGGGGGGTTTCCTTTTATAGAGAGGGGAGAAACCCTAAATAAAAAACATAGGAAGGGTATGAATAGTAACCCGACCCTCGGGATGAACAGTAACCTGGGTCGGGAATATATTCCTAGAACTTGTAGACGAAGACTCTCGGGATGAATAGTGATCTCGACTCTCGGGATGAATAGTACCCGGATGAATAGTACCCACGAGATGGACGGAATGCCTTTTCTCAATAAGTACTTGGTTTGAGTGATGAAACTTCATTTAAGGCTTAGATTCAGCCTTTTAGCTCTCTTGATGACATGATTAAGCAAGCCATTAAGGTGTAGAAGTAGATCAACGAAAAAGACAAGCATTATAGCTTATTCCATAGTTTTGTTTATTCTTAGAATCTCATAGGAGTTTCAAATGGTGCATATAGGGAGTTATATCAAGAAGACACAAATGGAGGCTTAAACAACACCTATTGATGTGAATATAAAGAATCAATGGTTTCATTGACAAGGTTTTCGCCATTTTCAAGCAGATAGACCTAAAAACAGATTTATGACTCTTCAAGATACAAATGAGAGTGAATAGAAGTGTTGAAGTGTAATCTGAGGACTTTAATCTCTCACAACTGTTTTGAATTTTTCAAGAGCCACTTCAGAGTGCCATTGTTTGCTCTGTACTTGGTTTGAGTGATGAAACTTCATTAAAGGCTTAGATTCAGCCTTTTAGCTCTCTTGATGACATGATTAAGCATGCCATTAAGGTGTAGAAGTAGATCAACGAAAAAGACAAGCATTATAGCTTATTCCATAGTATTGTTTATTCTTAGAATCTCATAGGAGTTTCAAATGGTGCATATAGGGAGTTATATCAAGAAGACACAAATGGAGGCTTAAACAACACCTATTGATGTGAATATAAAGAATCAATGGTTTCATTGACAAGGTTTTCGCCATTTTCAAGCTGATAGACCTAAAAACGGCTTGATGACTCTTCGAGATACAAATGAGAGTGAATAGAAGTGTTGAAGTGTAGTCTGAAGACTTTAATCTCTTAGAACTGTTTTGAGATGTCAAGAGCCACTACAAAGTGCCATTTTATGCTCTGTACTGGGTTTGAGTGATAAAACTTCATTAAAGGCTTAGATTCAGCCTTTTAGCTCTCTTGATGACTTGATTAAGCATGCCATTAAGGTGTAGAAGTAGATCAACGAAAGAAACAAGCATTATAGCTTATTCCATAGTTTTGTTTATTCTTAGAATCTCATAGGAGTTTCAAATGGTGCATATAGGGAGTTATATCAAGAAGACACAAATGGAGGCTTAAACAACACCTATTGATGTGAATATAAAGAATCAATGGTTTCATTGACAAGGTTTTCGCCATTTTCAAGATGATAGACGTAAAAACGGATTTATGACTCTTCAAGATACAAATGAGAGTGAATAGAAGTGTTGAAGTGTAATCTGAGGACTTTAATCTCTCACAACTGTTTTGAATTTTTCAAGAGCCACTTCAGAGTGCCATTGTTTGCTCAGTGTGAGAATAAATGCAGAAATAAACATAAGAGAATGAGAGAATTAAGAGAATAGATGCATAAAACAAGTAAAGGAGAATGGGAGATTATGCAAAATTAAACTAGAGAGAATAAGAGATTAAGCATAAATAAAGGAGAATAAGCATGAATAATTAGAGAGAAGCTAGAGAGATGAAAATCTGCAGCCCCTAAGGGCTTTTAGACCAAAGGAGGCGGAATTATCAACTAGGTTACAAGGGGAGGGGTTTCCTCCTTTTATAGTTGAAGGAGGAAGCCCTAAATAAAAAAACTGCAGCAATAATGAATCCGCAGCTTACAGCACGGGATGAATAGTAATCTCGTGTCTCGGGATGAATAGTACCCGAGATGAATAGTACCCGACCTTCTTCATAGAATGCCTTTTCTCAATAGATTCACGGGATGAATAGTAATCTCGGGTCTCGGGATGAATAGTACCCGAGATGAATAGTACCCGACCTTTTCATGGAATGCCTTTTCTCAATACTCCCCCTCAAGCTTAGCCGTCGGTGAACAAAGACTAAGCTTGGACCTACATAGGCGTTACCTCGGTAAAAACCTCATCATAGAAAAAACCACTTGGGAAAAAATCTATGATGAGGAAAAGAGCATATAACGTCTATGAGTAGGGGATATGATCAAGGATGAGAGTGTAGCGTGAAGACTTTAAAGTACCTCGATCTTCAAAGATAGCTTTGAGCCATGTCGACTTTTCTATGCTTCTTCTTGTCCGGTCTCTCAGCTTCTTGTCGAGTCTCTTGCTTTAGCTTGCTTTTCACTTCCTCTTCAAGGATATAGTTTTGATCGGTATGGATGTTTTCATGTGCCTCATCTAGCTGGTCTCATGACTTGGCATTGTTTCTTTCCTCCATTTGTTTAGCATGGCTACTCATATCGTTTCGGTCTCCTCTTTTAAGGTAGCCTTCGTTTCTCCATACTGGTATGCCTCGGAGTGCTTGGTTACTTGCCTGACTTGCTTCGATCAGAACCTTCCCAAACGCATCATGCCTTGCCATCTTGACCACACTTTATAAACACATGCCTTTATCAACACTTCGCCTTTCCTCTATAGTGCTCATATCTCCCCCTCAGGCTTTATCATGCATCAATGTACCCATCCTCGATCAAGCTTGTAACACGGAGAGGGAAGATAACCAGATTAGCCTTGTTCATAACCCAATAACCAATGGTTTTGAGGACTACGTCTTAGAGTGAATCAAGGCTAGTGAGGAATTCTTCCCTTTCCTCTTACTGACTTGTGCTGCAAGGAATGAATTCACCGATTCCTATCCTTCCCACATATTTCTCAACTTCACGCTTTGGTTTTTCCAAGCTCGGTGTATAGCTCTTCTCATCAACCGTTCTTGGGTGACACTTCTCCTCCTCCATTTGTTGACTATACATGCTCCCAAAACTTCTTGACTCCATTTCTCATTATGTGTCCCCTTCTTCTAAAATTAACACTCCTCTCACCAAGAATAGTCCCAGCCTTCCTTGTTTAAACCTTTCATAGAAGATTTAAATTCATAAGTAGTTACCAGGGGGATTAAGAAGGTTAAAGCAAAAATGGTTTACAAATATAAGAAATGGGATCAATAATTCACAAGAGTCTAAATATTCAATCAAAATCTGAGTTTAGAGATTAGAGTACTCCTTTTCATTGATGAGTTACCACCACTCAATCAATATATTGCTTGGAGATCACGGATGCCACACTTAGATCACCAAGCACAATCTTTCCAGTTTTAATGATGTAGACCAAGGGGTTTTAGCAATTCCTCCATTGTACACTTAAGTCGTTGGATGAATTTGCTACATGCCTCTTGGCTTTCAATTATAATTGACCGATCCTTATCTTCCATAGGTCTTTTCCACACCTTGTTGATGCTATTTCCTGCTAAGATCAACAATGGTTAGTGGCTCTAGCATTTCTCTCTTCATGGCTCTTCACCACAAAGGAATCTAAAGGATTTAGCTTTTGTCTTTGGTGAGTACCCTTATCAAAAGATAGGAACCCCCAAAACAAAACTTTATCCAGAAAAAAAACAAGTGAACCAAAGTCATTATGTGTTCCACATTCATAAGAAGGAAATCAGACTAAGGTTCATCTTTTGAAAAACAATCATGGCCTTAAGTGCTTTCTAGAAGCGGACCATGATTTTGGCTCGGGTGATGTATGGCCTTAGGTGTATTTCAATTCTCAAGGAATTTCATACGGACCTAACTCACCTTAGGGAGCAAAATCAAGAACCAGGGACTTCAATGCTTAGAAGTGGTCCTTTGGCTTTAAATTCAAGGAACAGAAATTAAAAATAATTTAAATATTGAAGGAACCAAGGACTTAAAATATTTTTGAAAGTAGTCCATGGTCTGATTTTGATCAAAAGAACTTGGATTCAGCAAGGTTCTACAGCCTTGAGTATCCTTAAGGGTTTCCTCTCCTTATTTAAAAAGATTCAGGTTCCTCTAGGACTCTAGCTACAGAGTCATCAAGGTTCTCATTCTTTTGATTTAAAAGGGAAATTTGGATGCAACATGCTCATGTATACTCAGAAGAGCTAAGTAAGACATGGTTCTCTTTCCTTAAAGCCGGATTCATCATAGCATCACATGCTTCAATCCATAAGGGTTAAGCAAATTTTACTATGGTTCTCAAAAGAGGAATTCGGATTCAACAAGGCCATTTCTACCCACAATGACACTATGATACAGGGTTCTCTTTCCTTTCTCTAGAAACAGCTCAGCTCATGAAGAGAAGATGAGTTAATTTCAGTTTATGCTTGTTTCCACAAGGAATAAGCTTTTTACTATAAATCTCTTTCTCAAGGAAGCTTGGATTCAACAAGGTCATTTACACTCATAAGAGCTGAATGAACCCAGGTTCTCCTCCCTTTTAATTGGAAGCTTGGATTCAGCAAGGTCATTTACGCTCATAAGAGCAAAATGAACCCAGGTTCACCTTCCTTTAACCGATTTTCAACACAGCTTTAAGACACTAAACATATGACTTAGAGAGTTCAGGTGGGGTTTAAAGAGAGTAGGTTAAGTGCCCGTCAAAACCGTGAATCCAGGGATTAAGCGCTTGTAGCATACTTATCTCTTTCTCTCTTTTGTGGTTTATTATCCACAGCCACCAAACTCATCTCTTCATTGTCAAAAGCAGAATAAAATGAACATATATATCACGACACTAGGTGCATTAGATCTATAGAAATTAAGCACCATTCAGCGTGGTTCCCATGTTTTGAATCACCCAAATCGCAAATCTGAATCAAAAATTACAATGGATTTCACTTTTCTATTCCAATGGAACTAAAAATTCATCCAAGGTTTTAAAGATAAAAAAAAACGATGTTGAGTCTTATTCAAAACTAACAATGACTTAGAGAAGACAAATGAGGCTTAGAGATGATGAGAAAAGAATCTGAGCCCAGCAAACCATGGATCCAAAGATACCAACAGCTAGGAGCTTTCAGCTAACAGATTTCTTTTCTTCTCTTGTGGTTCTTCACCACACCTCACTTCCTTCTCCTCATTGTCATAAAGGATCTATAAACATGGCTTGGAGAAAAGGCTGGGGCTTAAGAATGAAGAAAAAACGTTGAGCTAAGCCAAAACCATTGAAATGGAGAGGCAGTTTTAAGCACCAAACAATTCTTTCAAGCCTCCATCCTTTCTCTTCATCACCATCTGCTCTGATACCATGTGAGAATAAATGCAGAAATAAACATAAGAGAATGAGAGAATTAAGAGAATAGATGCATAAAACAAGTAAAGGAGAATGGGAGATTATGCAAAATTAAACTAGAGAGAATAAGAGATTAAGCATAAATAAAGGAGAATAAGCATGAATAATTAGAGAGAAGCTAGAGATGAAAATCTGCAGCCCCTAAGGGCTTTTAGACCAAAGGAGGCGGAATTATCAACTAGGTTACAAGGGAGGGTTTCCTCCTTTTATAGTTGAAGGAGGAAGCCCTAAATAAAAAAAGCGACAATAATGAATCCATGACTTACAAGCACGGGATGAATAGTAATCTCGTGTCTCGGGATGAATAGTACCCGAGATGAATAGTACCCGACCTTCTTCATAGAATGCCTTTTCTCAATAGATTCACGGGATGAATAGTAATCTCGGGTCTCGGGATGAATAGTACCCGAGATGAATAGTACCCGACCTTTTCATGGAATGCCTTTTCTCAATACTCAGTACTTGGCTTGAGTGATGAAACTTCATTTAAGGCTTAGATTCAGCCTTTTAGCTCTCTTGATGACATGATTAAGCATGCCATTAAGGTGTAGAAGTAGATCAACGAAAAAGACAAGCATTATAGCTTATTCCATAGTTTTGTTTATTCTTAGAATCTCATAGGAGTTTCAAATGGTGCATATAGGGAGTTATATCAAGAAGACACAAATGGAGGCTTAAACAACACCTATTGATGTGAATATAAAGAATCAATGGTTTCATTGACAAGGTTTTCGCCATTTTCAAGCTGATAGACCTAAAAACGGCTTGATGACTCTTCGAGATACAAATGAGAGTGAATAGAAGTGTTGAAGTGTAGTCTGAGGACTTTAATCTCTTAGAACTGTTTTGAGATATCAAGAGCCACTACAAAGTGCCATTTTATGCTCTGTACTGGGTTTGAGTGATGAAACTTCATTAAAGGCTTTGATTCAGCCTTTTAGCTCTCTTGATGACATGATTAAGCATGCCATTAAGGTGTAGAAGTTGATCAACGAAAGAAACAAGCATTATAGCTTATTCCATAGTTTTGTTTATTCTTAGAATCTCATAGGAGTTTCAAATGGTGCATATAGGGAGTTATATCAAGAAGACACAAATGGAGGCTTAAACAACACCTATTGATGTGAATATAAAGAATCAATGGTTTCATTGACAAGGTTTTCGCCATTTTCAAGATGATAGACCTAAAAACGGATTTATGACTCTTCAAGATACAAATGAGAGTGAATAGAAGTGTTGAAGTGTAATATGAGGACTTTAATCTCTCACAACTGTTTTGAATTTTTCAAGAGCCACTTCAGAGTGCCATTGTTTGCTCTGTACTTGGTTTGAGTGATTAAACTTCATTAAAGGCTTAGATTCAGCCTTTTAGCTCTCTTGATGACATGATTAAGCATGCCATTAAGGTGTAGAAGTAGATCAACGAAAAAGAACAAGCATTATAGCTTATTTCATAGTTTTGTTTATTCTTAGAATCTCATATGAGTTTCAAATGGTGCATATAGGGAGTTATATCAAGAAGACACAAATGGAGGCTTAAACAACACCTATTGATGTGAATATAAAGAATCAATGGTTTCATTGACAAGGTTTTCGCCATTTTCAAGCTGATAGACCTAAAAACGGATTTATGACTCTTCAAGATACAAATGAGAGTGAATAGAAGTGTTGAAGTGTAATCTGAGGACTTTAATCTCTCACAACTGTTTTGAATTTTTCAAGAGCCACTTCAGAGTGCCATTGTTTGCTCTGTACTTGGTTTGAGTGATTAAACTTCATTAAAGGCTTAGATTCAGCCTTTTACCTCTCTTGATGACATGATTAAGCATGCCATTAAGGTGTAGAAGATGAATCAAAGAAAAACAAGCATTATAGCTTATTCCATAGTTTTGTTTATTCTTAGAATCTCATAGGAGTTTCAAATGGTGCATATAGGGAGTTATATCAAGAAGACACAAATGGAGGCTTAAACAACACCTATTGATGTGAATATAAAGAATCAATGGTTTCATTGACAAGGTTTTCGCCATTTTCAAGCTGATAGACCTAAAAACGGATTTATGACTCTTGGAGATAAAAATGAGAGTGAATAGAAGTAATGAAGTGTAATCTGAGGACTTTAATCTCTCAGACTGTTTTGAATTTTTCAAGAGCCACTTCAGAGTGCCATTGTTTGCTCTGTACTTGGTTTGAGTGATTAAACTTCATTAAAGGCTTAGATTCAGCCTTTTAGCTCTCTTGATGACATGATTAAGCATGCCATTAAGGTGTAGAAGTAGATCAACGAAAAAGACAAGCATTATAGCTTATTCCATAGTTTTGTTTATTCTTAGAATCTCATAGGAGTTTCAAATGGTGCATATAGGGAGTTATATCAAGAAGACACAAATGGCGGCTTAAACAACACCTATTGATGTGAATATAAAGAATCAATGGTTTCATTGACAAGGTTTTCGCCATTTTCAAGCAGATAGACCTAAAAACGGATTTATGACTCTTCAAGATACAAATGAGAGTGAATAGAAGTGTTGAAGTGTAATCTGAGGACTTTAATCACTCAAGAACTGTTTTGAATTTTTCAGAGAGCCACTTCAGAGTGCCTATTTGCTCTGTACTTGGTTTGAGTGATGAAACTTCATTAAAGGCTTAGATTCAGCCTTTTAGCTCTCTTGATGACATGATTAAGCATGCCATTAAGGTGTAGAAGTAGATCAACGAAAAAGACAAGCATTATAGCTTATTCCATAGTATTGTTTATTCTTAGAATCTCATAGGAGTTTCAAATGGTGCATATAGGGAGTTATATCAAGAAGACACAAATGGAGGCTTAAACAACACCTATTGATGTGAATATAAAGAATCAATGGTTTCATTGACAAGGTTTTCGCCGTTTTCAAGCTGATAGACCTAAAAACGGCTTGATGACTCTTCGAGATACAAATGAGAGTGAATAGAAGTGTTGAAGTGTAGTCTGAGGACTTTAATCTCTCACAACTGTTTTGAATTTTTCAAGAGCCACTTCAGAGTGCCATTGTTTGCTCAGTACTTGGTTTGAGTGATGAAACTTCATTTAAGGCTTAGATTCAGCCTTTTAGCTCTCTTGATGACATGATTAAGCATGCCATTAAGGTGTAGAAGTAGATCAACGAAAAAGACAAGCATTATAGCTTATTCCATAGTTTTCTTTATTCTTAGAATCTCATAGGAGTTTCAAATGGTGCATATAGGGAGTTATATCAAGAAGACACAAATGGAGGCTTAAACAACACCTATTGATGTGAATATAAAGAATCAATGGTTTCATTGACAAGGTTTTCGCCATTTTCAAGCTGATAGACCTAAAACCGGATTTATGACTCTTCAAGATACAAATGAGAGTGAATAGAAGTGTTGAAGTGTAATCTGAGGACTTTAATCTCTCACAACTGTTTTGAATTTTTCAAGAGCCACTTCAGAGTGCCATTGTTTGCTCTGTACTTGGTTTAAATGATTAAACTTCATTAAAGGCTTAGATTCAGCCTTTTAGCTCTCTTGATGACATGATTAAGCATGCCATTAAGGTGTAGAAGTAGATCAACGAAAGAAACAAGCATTATAGCTTATTCCATAGTTTTGTTTATTCTTAGAATCTCATAGGAGTTTCAAATTATGCATATGGGGAGTTGTATCAAAAAGACACAAATGGAGGCTTAAACAACACCTATTGATGTGAATATAAAGAATCAATAGTTTCATTGACAAGGTTTTTCGGCATTTTCAAGCTGATAGACATAAAAACGGATTTATGACTCTTCGAGATAAAATGAGAGTGAATAGAAGTTTTGAAGTGTAATCGGAGGACTTTAATATCTTAGAACTGTTTTGAGATGTCAAGAGCCACTACAAAGTGCCATTTTATGCTCTGTACTGGGTTTGAGTGATTAAATTTCAGTAAAGGCTTAGATTCAGCTTTTTAGCTCTCTTGATGACATGATTAAGCATGCCATTAAGGTGTAGAAGTAGATCAACGAAAAAGACAAGCATTATAGCTTATTCCATAGTATTGTTTATTCTTAGAATCTCATAGGAGTTTCAAATGGTGCATATAGGGAGTTATATCAAGAAGACACAAATGGAGGCTTAAACAACACCTATTGATGTGAATATAAAGAATCAATGGTTTCATTGACAAGGATTTAACCATTTTCAAGCTGATAGACCTAAAAACGGCTTGATGACTCTTCGAGATACAAATGAGAGTGAATAGAAGTGTTGAAGTGTAGTCTGAGGACTTTAATCTCTTAGAACTGTTTTTAGATGTCAAGAGCCACTACAAAGTGCCATTGTTTGCTCAATACTTGATTTGAGTGATGAAACTTCATTTAAGGCTTAGATTCAGCCTTTTAGCTCTCTTGATGACATGATTAAGCATGCCATTAAGGTGTAGAAGTAGATCAACGAAAAAGACAAGCATTATAGCTTATTCCATAGTTTTCTTTATTCTTAGAATCTCATAGGAGTTTCAAATGGTGCATATAGGGAGTTATATCAAGAAGACACAAATGGAGGCTTAAACAACACCTATTGATGTGAATATAAAGAATCAATGGTTTCATTGACAAGGTTTTCGCCATTTTCAAGCTGATAGACCTAAAAACGGATTTATGACTCTTCAAGATACAAATGAGAGTGAATAGAAGTGTTGAAGTGTAATCTGAGGACTTTAATCTCTCACAACTGTTTTGAATTTTTCAAGAGCCACTTCAGAGTGCCATTGTTTGCTCTGTACTTGGTTTGAGTGATTAAACTTCATTAAAGGCTTAGATTCAGCCTTTTACCTCTCTTGATGACATGATTAAGCATGCCATTAAGGTGTAGAAGTTGATCATCGAAAGAAACAAGCATTATAGCTTATTCCATAGTTTTGTTTATTCTTAGAATCTCATAGGAGTTTCAAATGGTGCATATAGGGAGTTATATCAAGAAGACACAAATGGAGGCTTAAACAACACCTATTGATGTGAATATAAAGAATCAATGGTTTCATTGACACGGTTTTCGCCATTTTCAAGCTGATAGGACCTAAAAAAACGGATTTATGACTCTTCAAGATACAAATGAGAGTGCATAGAAGTGTTGAAGTGTAATCTGAGGACTTTAATCTCTCACAACTGTTTTGAATTTTTCAAGAGCCACTTAGAGTGCCATTGTTTGCTCTGTACTTGGTTTGAGTGATTAAACTTCATTAAAGGCTTAGATTCAGCCTTTTAGCTCTCTTGATGACATGATTAAGCATGCCATTAGGGTGTGAAAGTAGATCAACGAAAGAAACAAGCATTATAGCTTATTCCATAGTTTTGTTTATTCTTAGAATCTCATAGGAGTTTCAAATGGTGCATATAGGGAGTTATATCAAGAAGACATAAATGGCGGCTTAAACAACACCTATTGATGTGAATATAAAGAATCAATGGTTTCATTGACAAGGTTTTCGCCATTTTCAAGCTGATAGACCTAAAAACGGATTTATGACTCTTCAAGATACAAATGAGAGTGAATAGAAGTGTTGAAGTGTAATCTGAGGACTTTAATCTGTTTTGAATTTTTCAAGAGCCACTTCAGAGTGCCATTGTTTGCTCAGTACTTGGTTTGAGTGATGAAACTTCATTAAAGGCTTAGATTCAGCCTTTTAGCTCTCTTGATGACATGATTAAGCATGCCATTAAGGTGTAGAAGTAGATCAACGAAAAAGACAAGCATTATAGCTTATTCCATAGTATTGTTTATTCTTAGAATCTCATAGGAGTTTCAAATGGTGCATATAGGGAGTTATATCAAGAAGACACAAATGGAGGCTTAAACAACACCTATTGATGTGAATATAAAGAATCAATGGTTTCATTGACAAGGTTTTCGCCGTTTTCAAGCTGATAGACCTAAAAACGGCTTGATGACTCTTCGAGATACAAATGAGAGTGAATAGAAGTGTTGAAGTGTAGTCTGAGGACTTTAATCTCTTAGAACTGTTTTTAGATGTCAAGAGCCACTACAAAGTGCCATTGTTTGCTCAGTACTTGATTTGAGTGATGAAACTTCATTTAAGGCTTAGATTCAGCCTTTTAGCTCTCTTGATGACATGATTAAGCATGCCATTAAGGTGTAGAAGTAGATCAACGAAAAAGACAAGCATTATAGCTTATTCCATAGTTTTCTTTATTCTTAGAATCTCATAGGAGTTTCAAATGGTGCATAAAGGGAGTTATATCAAGAAGACACAAATGGAGGCTTAAACAACACCTATTGATGTGAATATAAAGAATCAATGGTTTCATTGACAAGGTTTTCGCCATTTTCAAGCTGATAGACCTAAAAACGGATTTATGACTCTTCAAGATACAAATGAGAGTGAATAGAAGTGTTGAAGTGTAATCTGAGGACTTTAATCACTCAAACTGTTTTGAATTTTTCAGGAGGCCACTTCAGAGTGCCATTGTTTGCTCTGTACTTGGTTTGAGTGATTAAACTTCATTAAAGGCTTAGATTCAGCCTTTTAGCCCTCTTGATGACATGATAATGCATGCCGTTAAGGTGTAGAAGTAGATCAACTGAAAAGAAACAAGCATTATAGCTTATTCCATAGTTTTGTTTATTCTTAGAATCTCATAGGAGTTTCAAATGGTGCATATAGGGAGTTATATCAAGAAGACACAAATGGCGGCTTAAACAACACCTATTGATGTGAATATAAAGAATCAATGGTTTCATTGACAAGGTTTTCGCCATTTTCAAGCAGATAGACCTAAAAACGGATTTATGACTCTTCAAGATACAAATGAGAGTGAATAGAAGTGTTGAAGTGTAATCTGAGGACTTTAATCTCTCACAACTGTTTTGAATTTTTCAAGAGCCACTTCAGAGTGCCATTGTTTGCTCAGTACTTGGTTTGAGTGATTAAACTTCATTAAAGGCTTAGATTCAGCCTTTTAGCTCTCTTGATGACATGATTAAGCATGCCATTAAGGTGTAGAATCAGCAGAAGAAACAAGCATTATAAGCTTATTCCATACTATTATTTATTCTTAGAATCTCTTTTGAGTCTCAAATGGTGCATATAGGGAGTTATATCAAGAAGACACAAATGGAGGCTTAAACAACACCTATTGATGTGAATATAAAGACTCAATGGTTTCATTGACAAGGATTTGGCCATTTTCAAGCTGATTCACCTATAAACGGAGTTATGAACCTTCAAGATACAAATGAGAGTGAATAGAAGTGTTGAAGTGTAATCTGAGGACTTTAATCTCTCACAACTGTTTTGAATTTTTCAAGAGCCACTTCAGAGTGCCATTGTTTGCTCTGTACTTGGTTTGAGTGATTAAACTTCATTAAAGGCTTAGATTCAGCCTTTTAGCTCTCTTGATGACATGATTAAGCATGCCATTAAGGTGTAGAAGTAGATCAACGAAAGAAACAAGCATTATAGCTTATTTCATAGTTTTGTTTATTCTTAGAATCTCATATGAGTTTCAAATGGTGCATATAGGGAGTTATATCAAGAAGACACAAATGGAGGCTTAAACAACACCTATTGATGTGAATATAAAGAATCAATGGTTTCATTGACAAGGTTTTCGCCATTTTCAAGCTGATAGACCTAAAAACGGATTTATGACTCTTCAAGATACAAATGAGAGTGAATAGAAGTGTTGAAGTGTAATCTGAGGACTTTAATCTCTCACAACTGTTTTGAATTTTTCAAGAGCCACTTCAGAGTGCCATTGTTTGCTCTGTACTTGGTTTGAGTGATTAAACTTCATTAAAGGCTTAGATTCAGCCTTTTAGCTCTCTTGATGACATGATTAAGCATGCCATTAAGGTGTAGAAGTAGATCAACGAAAGAAACAAGCATTATAGCTTATTCCATAGTTTTGTTTATTCTTAGAATCTTATAGGAGTTTCAAATGGTGCATATAGGGAGTTATATCAAGAAGACACAAATGGAGGCTTAAACAACACCTATTGATGTGAATATAAAGAATCAATGGTTTCATTGACAAGGTTTTCGCCATTTTCAAGCTGATAGACCTAAAAACGGATTTATGACTCTTCAAGATACAAATGAGAGTGAATAGAAGTGTTGAAGTGTAATCTGAGGACTTTAATCTCTCCCCACTGTTTTGAATTTTTCAAGAGCCACTTCAGAGTGCCATTGTTTGCTCTGTACTTGGTTTGAGTGATTAAACTTCATTAAAGGCTTAGATTCAGCCTTTTACCTCTCTTGATGACATGATTAAGCATGCCATTAAGGTGTAGAAGTAGATCAACGAAAGAAACAAGCATTATAGCTTATTCCATAGTTTTGTTTATTCTTAGAATCTCATAGGAATTTCAAATGGTGCATATAGGGAGTTATATCAAGAAGACACAAATGGAGGCTTAAACAACACCTATTGATGTGAATATAAAGAATCAATGGTTTCATTGACACGGTTTTCGCCATTTTCAAGCTGATAGACCTAAAAACGGATTTATGACTCTTCAAGATACAAATGAGAGTGCATAGAAGTGTTGAAGTGTAATCTGAGGACTTTAATCTCTCACAACTGTTTTGAATTTTTCAAGAGCCACTTCAGAGTGCCATTGTTTGCTCTGTACTTGGTTTGAGTGATTAAACTTCATTAAAGGCTTAGATTCAGCCTTTTAGCTCTCTTGATGACATGATTAAGCATGCCATTAGGGTGTAGAAGTAGATCAACGAAAAAAACAAGCATTATAGCTTATTCCATAGTTTTGTTTATTCTTAGAATCTCATAGGAGTTTCAAATGGTGCATATAGGGAGTTATATCAAGAAGACACAAATGGCGGCTTAAACAACACCTATTGATGTGAATATAAAGAATCAATGGTTTCATTGAAAAGGTTTTCGCCATTTTCAAGCAGATAGACCTAAAAACGGATTTATGACTCTTCAAGATACAAATGAGAGTGAATAGAAGTGTTGAAGTGTAATCTGAGGACTTTAATCTCTC
>CM051385.1:16002982-16050046 GCA_028015245.1 Cardamine occulta
TCATTGACAAGGTTTTCAGCCATTTTTCAAGCTGATAGACCTAAAACGGATTTATGACTCTTGAAGCTGAGAAAAGAGAGTGAATAGAAGTGTTGGAGAATAACAATCTGGGGACTTTAATCTCTCACCATTGGTTTGAATTTTCAAGAGCCACTTGAGTGCCATTGTTTGCTCGGTGCTTGGTTTGAGTGATGAAACTTCATTAAAGGCTTAGATTCAGCCTTTTAGCTCTCTCTGATGACATGATTAAACATGCCATTAAGGTGTAGAAGTGAATCATCGAAAAAACAAGCATTGATAGCTATTCCATAGTTTTGTTTATTCTTAGAATCTCATAGGAGTTTCAAATGGTGCATATAGGGAGTTATATCAGAAGACACAAATGGAAGCTTAAAAAAAACTTATTGATGTGAATATAAAGAATCAATGGTTTTTTCATTGACAAGGTTTTCCGCCATTTTCAGCTCGATAGACCTAAGAAAGCGGCGTTATGACTCTTGAGATACAAATGAGAGTGAATGTAAGTGTTGAAGTGTGGTCCGAGGGACTTTAATCTCTTAGAACTGTTTTGAGATGTGCAAGAGCCCCTTCAAAGTGCCATTTTATGCTCTGTACTTTGGGTTTGAGTGATGAAACTTCATTAAAGGCTTAGATTCAGCCTTTTAGGTCTCTTGATGACATGAGTAAGCATGTTACCAAGGTGAAGAAGTAGATCGACGAAAGAAACAAGCATTATAGCTTATTCCATAGTTTTGTTTATTCTTAGAATCTCATAGGAGTTTCAAATGGTGCATATAGGGGAGTTATATCAAGAAGACACAAATGGAGGCTTAAACTCTTCACCCATGATGTGAATATAAAGAATCAATGGTTTCATTGACAAGGTTTTACGCCATTTTCAAGGTGATAGACCCTAAAAACGGATTTATGACTCTTCAAGATACAAATGAGGAGTGAATAGAAGTGTTGAAGTAATAAATCTGGGGACTTTAATCTCTCCCAATTGTTTTGAATTTTCCAAGAGCCACTTGAGTGCCATTGTTTGCTCTTGTACTTGGTTTGAGTGATGAAACTTCATTAAAGGCTTAGATTGACCCTTTTAGCTCTCTTGATGACACGATTAAGCATGCCATTAAGGTGTAGAAGTGGATCAGCGAAAAGGCAAGCATTATAGCTTATTCCATAGTTTTGTTTATTCTTAGAATCTCATGGGAGTTTCAAATGGGTGCATATAAGGAGTTATATCGAGAAGAGCCAAATGGAGGCTTAAGCGGCAACACCCTCTTCGATGTGAATATAAAGAATCAATGGTTTCATTGACAAGGTTTTCGCCATTTTTCAATTTGATAGACCTAAAGCGGTTTATGACTCTTCGAAGATAGAAGTGAGAGTGAATAGAAGTGTTGAAGTGTAATCTGAGGGACTTTAATCTCTCACAACTGTTTTGAATTTTCAAGAGCCAATCAGAGGTGCCATTGTTTGCTCTGTACTTGGTTTTGAGTAGATGAAACTTCATTAAAGGCTTAGATTGACCTTTTAGCTCTCTTGATGACATGATTAAGCATGCCATTAAGGTGTAAAAGTAGATCGTCGAAAGAAACAAACATTATAGCTTATTCCATAGTTTTGTTTATTCTTGGGAATCTGATAGGAGTTTCAAATGGTGCATATAGGGAGTTCTATCCCAAGAAGACACAAATGGAAAAAAGACTTCAAAATGGTTTTTTCATTGACAAGGTTTTCGCCATTTTCAAGCTGATAGACCTAAAAGCGGATTTATGACTCTTGAGATACAAATGAGAGTGAATAGAAGTGTTGAAGTGTAGTCTGAGGACTGTAATCTCTCACAACTGTTTTGAATTTTTCAAGAGCCGCTCGAGTGCCATTGTTTGCTCTGTACTTGGTTTGAGTGATGAAACTTCATTAAAGGCTTAGATTCAGCCTTTTAGCTCTCTTGATGACATGATTAAGCATGCCATTAAGGTGTTGAAGTAGATCAGCAAAAGAAACAAGCATTATAAACTTATTCCATGGTTTTGTTTATTCTTAGAATCTCATAGGAGTTTCAAATGATGCGTATAGGGAGTTATATCAAGAAGACCCGAATGGAAGCCAAACAACACTATTGATGTGAATATAAAGAATCAATGGTTTCATTGACAAGGTTTTCGCCATTTTCAAGCTGATAGACCTAAAAGCGGATTTATGACTCTTGAAGATACAAATGAGAGTGAATAGAAGTGTTGAAGTGTAGTCCCGAGGGACTTTAATCTCTTAAACTGTTTTGAGATGACCCAAGAGCCACTAGAGTGCCATTGTATGCTCTGTACTTGGTTTGAGTGATGAAACTTCATTAAAGGCTTAGATTCAGCCTTTTAGCTCTCTTGATGACATGATTAAGCATGCCATTAAGGTGTAGAAGTAGATCAACGAAAAAACAAGCATTATAAGCTTATTCCATAGTTTTGTTTATTCTTAGAATCTCATAGGAGTTTCAAATGGTGCATATAGGGAGTTATATCAAGAAGACACAAATGGAGGCTTAAACAACACCTATTGATGTGAATATAAAGAATCAATGGTTTTCATTGACAAGGTTTTCGCCATTTTCAGGTGATAGACCTAAGAGCGGATTTATGACTCTTCGAAGTACAAATGAGAGTGAATAGAAGTGTTGAAGTGTAGTCCCCGAGGACTTTAATCTCTCTACAACTATTTTGAATTTTTCAAGAGCCACTCAGAGTGCCATTGTTTGCTCTGTACTTGGTTTGAGTGATGAAACTTCATTAAAGGCTTAGATTCAGCACTTTTAGCTCTCTTGATGACATGATTAAGCATGCCGTTAAGATGTAGAAGGAGATCGACGAAAAAGACAAGCATTATAACTATTCCATGGTTTTGTTTATTCTTAGAATCTCATAGGAGTTTCAAATGGTGCATATAGGGAGTTATATCAAGAAGACACAAATGGAAGCTTAAACAACACCTATTGATGTGAATATAAAGAGTCGATGGTTTCATTGACAAGGTTTTCGCCATTTTCAAGCTGATAGACCTAAAAGCGGATTTATGACTCTTGAGATACAAATGAGAGTGAATAGAAGTGTTGAAGTGTAATCTGAGGACTTTAATCTCTCACAACTGTTTTGGATTTTTCAAGAGCCACTTGAGTGCCATTGTTTGCTCTGTACTTGGTTTGAGGTGATGAAACTTCATTAAAGGCTTAGATTCAGCCTTTTAGCTCTCTTGATGACATGATTAAGCATGCCATTAAGGTGTAGAAGTAGATCAGCGAAAGAAACAAGCATTATAGCTTATTCCATAGTTTTGTTTATTCTTAGAATCTCATAGGAGTTTCAAATGGTGCGTATAGGGAGTTATATCAAGAAGACACAAATGGAGGCTTAAACAACACCTATTGATGTGAATATAAAGAATCAATGGTTTCATTGACAAGGTTTACGCCATTTTCAAGCTGATAGACCTAAAAATGGAGTTATGACTCTTTAAGATAGAAATGAGAGTGAATAGAAGTCTTGAAGTGTAGTCTGAGGGACTTTAATCTCTCAGAACTGTTTTGAATTTTCCAAGAGCCACTTCAGTGCCATTGTTTGCTCTGTGCTTGGTTTGAGTGATGAAACTTCATTAAAGGCTTAGATTCAGCCTTTTAGCTCTCTTGATGACATGATTAAGCATGCCATTAAAGGTGTAGAAGTGGATCAGCGAAAAAGACAAGCATTATAGCTTATTCCATGGTTTTGTTTATTCTTAGAATCTCATAGGAGTTTCAAATGGTGCATATAGGGAGTTATATCAAGAAGAGCACAAATGGAGGCTTAAACAACACCTATTGATGTGAATATAAAGAATCAATGGTTTTCATTGACAAGGTTTTCGCCATTTTCAAGGTGATAGACCTAAAAGCGGATTTATGACTCTTCGAAGATACAAATGAGAGTGAATAGAAGTGTTGAAGTGTAATCTGAGGACTTTAATCTCTCAACTGTTTTGAGTTTTCAAGAGCCAGAGTGCCATTGTTTGCTCTGTACTTGGTTTGAGTGATGAAACTTCATTAAAGGCTTAGATTCAGCCTTTTAGCGCTCTTGATGACATGATTAAGCATGCCATTAAGGTGTAGAAAGTAGATCAACGAAAAAACAAGCATTATAGCTTATTCCATAGTTTTGTTTATTCTTAGAATCTCATAGGAGTTTCAAATGGTGCATATAGGGAGTTATATCGAGAAGACACAAATGGAGGCTTAAGCAACACTTATTGATGTGAATATAAAGAATCAATGGTTTTCATTGACAAGGTTTTCGCCATTTTCAAGCTGATAGACCTAAAAGCGGATTTATGACTCTTGAGATACAAATGAGAGTGAATAGAAGTGTTGAAGTGTAATCTGAGGACTTTACTCTCTCTCTACTGTTTTGAATTTTTCAAGCGCCACTTCAGGGTGCCATTGTTTGCTCAGTACTTGGTTTGAGTGATGAAACTTCATTTAAGGCTTAGATTCAGCCTTTTAGCTCTCTTGATGACATGATTAAGCATGCCATTAAGGTGTAGAAGTAGATCAACGAAAGAAACAAGCATTATAGCTTATTCCATAGTTTTGTTTATTCTTAGAATCTCATAGGAGTTTCAAATGGTGCATATAGGGAGTTATATCAAGAAGACACAAATGGGGAGGTAAAAACCACATATTGATGTGAATATAAAGAATCAATGGTTTCATTGACAAGGTTTTCGCCATTTTCAAGT
The DNA here is from genome assembly GCA_028015245.1 of Cardamine occulta. Lineage (NCBI taxonomy): Eukaryota > Viridiplantae > Streptophyta > Magnoliopsida > Brassicales > Brassicaceae > Cardamine > Cardamine occulta. The sequence continues at coordinate 16,007,747 of CM051385.1, forward strand.
GATAGACCTAAAAGCGGATTTATGACTCTTGAAGATACAAATGAGAGTGAATAGAAGTGTTGAAGTGTAATCAGAGGACTTTAATCTCTCAGAACTGTTTTGAATTTTTCAAGAGCCACTTGAGTGCCATTGTTTGCTCTGTACTTGGTTTGAGTGATGAAACTTCATTAAAGGCTTAGATTCAGCCTTTTAGCTCTCTTGATGACATGATTAAGCATGCCATTAAGGTGTAGAAGTAGATCATCGAAAGAAACAAGCATTATAAGCTTATTCCATAGTTTTGTTTATTCTTAGAATCTCATAGGAGTTTCAAATGGTGCATATAGGGAGTTATATCAAGAAGACACAAATGGAGGCTTAAACAACACCTATTGATGTGAATATAAAGAATCAATGGTTTCATTGACAAGGTTTTCGCCATTTTCAAGCTGATAGACCTAAAAACGGATTTATGACTCTTCAAGATACAAATGAGAGTGAATAGAAGTGTTGAAGTGTAATCTGAGGACTTTAATCACTCACAACTGTTTTGAATTTTTCAAGAGCCACTTCAGAGTGCCATTGTTTGCTCAGTACTTGGTTTGAGTGATGAAACTTCATTAAAGGCTTAGATTCAGCATTTTAGCTCTCTTGATGACATGATTAAGCATGCCATTAAGGTGTAGAAGTAGATCAACGAAAAACACAAGCATTATAGCTTATTCCATAGTTTTGTTTATTCTTAGAATCTCATAGGAGTTTCAAATGGTGCATATAGGGAGTTATATCAAGAAGACACAAATGGAGGCTTAAACAACACCTATTGATGTGAATATAAAGAATCAATGGTTTCATTGACAAGGTTTTCGCCATTTTCATGCTGATAGACCTAAAAACGGATTTATGACTCTTCAAGATACAAATGATAGTGAATAGAAGTGTTGAAGTGTAATCTGAGGACTTTAATCTCTCAAGCTGTTTTGAATTTTTCAAGAGCCACTTGAAGTGCCATTGTTTGCTCTGTACTTGGTTTGAGTGATGAAACTTCATTAAAGGCTTAGATTCAGCCTTTTAGCTCTCTTGATGACATGATTAAGCATGCCATTAAAGGTGTAGAAGTAGATCAACGAAAAACACAAGCATTATAGCTTATTCCATAGTTTTGTTTATTCTTAGAATCTCATAGGAGTTTCAAATGGTGCATATAGGGAGTTATATCAAGAAGACACAAATGGAGGCTTAAACAACACCTATTGATGTGAATATAAAGAATCAATGGTTTTTCATTGACAAGGTTTTCGCCATTTTCAAGTGATAGACCTAAAAGCGGATTTATGACTCTTGAGATACAAATGAGAGTGAATAGAAGTGTTGAAGTGTAGTCTGAGGGACTTTAATCTCTTAGAACTGTTTTGAGATGTTCAAGAGCCACTTGAGTGCCATTGTTTGCTCTGTACTTGGTTTGAGTGATGAAACTTCATTAAAGGCTTAGATTGAGCCTTTTAGCTCTCTTGATGACATGATTAAGCATGCCATTAAGGTGTAGAAGTTGATCAACGAAAAAACAAGCATTATAGCTTATTCCATAGTTTTGTTTATTCTTAGAATCTCATAGGAGTTTCAAATGGTGCATATAGGGAGTTATATCAAGAAGACACAAATGGAGGCTTAAACAACACCTATTGATGTGAATATAAAGAATCAATGGTTTCATTGACAAGGTTTTCGCCATTTTCAAGCTGATACACATAAAACAGAGGTATGACTCTTGAAGAAGCAAATGAGGGTGAATAGAAGTGTTGAAGTGTAATCTGAGGACTTTAATCCATCACAACTGTTTTGAATTTTTCAAGAGCCACTTCGAGTGCCATTGTTTGCTCTGTACTTGGTTTGAGTGATGAAACTTCATTAAAGGCTTAGATTCAGCCTTTTAGCTCTCTTGGTGACATGATTAAGCATGCCATTAAGGTGTAGAAGTGGATCAACGAAAGAAACAAGCATTATAGCTTATTCCATAGTTTTGTTTATTCTTAGAATCTCATAGGAGGTTCAAATGGTGCATATAGGGAGTTATATCAAGAAGACACAAATGGAGCAAACAACACTATTGATGTGAATATAAAGAATCAATGGTTTCATTGACAAGGTTTTCGCCATTTTCAAGCTGATAGACCTAAAAGCGGATTTATGACTCTTGAAGATACAAATGAGAGTGAATAGAAGTGTTGAAGTGTAATCTGAGGACTTTAATCTCTCAAACTGTTTTGAGTTTTCAAGAGCCACTTGAGTGCCATTGTTTGCTCTGTACTTGGTTTGAGTGATGAAACTTCATTAAAGGCTTAGATTCAGCCTTTTAGCTCTCTTGATGACATGATTAAGCATGCCATTAAGGTGTAGAAGTAGATCAGCGAAAAAACAAGCATTATAGCTTATTCCATAGTTTTGTTTATTCTTAGAATCTCATAGGAGTTTCAAATGGTGCATATAGGGAGTTATATCAAGAAGACACAAATGGAGGCTTAAACAACACCTATTGATGTGAATATAAAGAATCAATGGTTTCATTGACAAGGTTTTCGCCATTTTCAAGCTGATAGACCTAAAACCGGATTTATGACTCTTCAAGATACAAATGAGAGTGAATAGAAGTGTTGAAGTGTAATCTGAGGACTTTAATCTCTCAAGCTGTTTTTGAGATTTTTCAAGAGCCACTTCAGAGTGCCATTGTTTGCTCAGTACTTGGTTTGAGTGATGAAACTTCATTAAAGGCTTAGATTCAGCCTTTTAGCTCTCTTGATGACATGATTAAGCATGCCATTAAGGTGTAGAAGTAGATCAACGAAAAACACAAGCATTATAGCTTATTCCATAGTTTTGTTTATTCTTAGAATCTCATAGGAGTTTCAAATGGTGCATATAGGGAGTTATATCAAGAAGAAGGCTTAAACAACACCTATTGATGTGAATATAAAGAATCAATGGTTTCATTGACAAGGTTTTTAGCCATTTTCAAGCTGATAGACCTAAAAACGGAGTTTATGACTCTTGAGATACAAATGAGAGTGAATAGAAGTGTTGAAGTGTAATCTGAGGACTTTAATCTCTCCTGACTGTTTTGAATTTTTCAAGAAAGTGCCATTGTTTGCTCTGTACTTGGTTTGAGTGATGAAACTTCATTAAAGGCTTAGATTCAGCCTTTTAGCTCTCTTGATGACATGATTAAGCATGCCGTTAAAGGTGTAGAAGTAGATCAGCGAAAAAGACAAGCATTATAGCTTATTCCATAGTTTTGTTTATTCGTAGAATCTCATAGGAGGTTCAAATGGTGCATATAGGGAGTTATATCAAGAAGACACAAATGGAGGCTTAAACAACACCTATTGATGTGAATATAAAGAATCAATGGTTTCATTGACAAGGTTTTCGCCGCCATTTTCAAGCTGATAGACCTAAAAGCGGATTTATGACTCTTGAAGATACAAATGAGAGTGAATAGAAGTGTTGAAGTGTAATCTGAGGACTTTAATCTCTCAAACTGTTTTGAGATTTTTCAAGAGCCACTAAAGTGCCATTGTTTGCTCTGTACTTGGTTTGAGTGATGAAACTTCATTAAAGGCTTAGATTCAGCCTTTTAGCTCTCTTGATGACATGATTAAGCATGCCATTAAGGTGTAGAAGTAGATCAGCGAAAAAACAAGCATTATAAGCTTATTCCATAGTTTTGTTTATTCTTAGAATCTCATAGGAGTTTCAAATGGTGCATATAGGGAGTTATATCAAGAAGACACAAATGGAGGCTTAAACAACACCTATTGATGTGAATATAAAGAATCAATGGTTTCATTGACAAGGTTTTCGCCATTTTCAAGGTGATAGACCTAAAAACTGATTTATGACTCTTCAAGATACAAATGAGAGTGAATAGAAGTGTTGAAGTGTAATCTGAGGACTTTAATCTCTCACAACTGTTTTGAATTTTTCAAGAGCCAATTCGGAGTGCCAGGGTTTGCTCAGTCCTTGGCTTGAGTGATGACACTTCGTTTGATGCTTAGATTCAGCCTTTTAGCGCTCTTGATGACATGATTACGCACGCCATTAAGGTGTAGAAATAGATCAACGAAAAAACAAGCATTATAAGCTTATTCCATAGTTTTGTTTATTCGTAGAATCTGATAGGAGTTTCAAAAGGTGCATAAAGGGAGTTATATCGAGAAGACACAAATGGAGGCTTAAACAACACCTATTGCAGTGAATATAAAGAATCAGTGGTTTCATTGACAAGGTTGGCGCCATTTTCAAGGTGATAGACCTAAAAGCGGTTTATGACTCTTCAAGATACAAATGAGAGTGAATAGAAGTGTTGAAGTGTAATCTGAGGACTTTAATCTCTCACAACTGTTTTGAGATTTTTCAAAAGCCACTTGAGTGCCATTGTTTGCTCTGTACTTGGTTTGAGAGATGAAACTTCATTCAAGGCTTAGATTCAGCCTTTTAGCTCTCTTGATGACATGATTAAGCATGCCATTAAGGTGTAGAAGGAGATCAACGAAAGAAACAAGCCTTATAGCTTATTCGATTGTTTTGTTTATTCTCAGAATCTCAGCGGAGTATCAAATGGTGCATATAGGGAGTTATATCAAGAAGACACAAATGGAGGCAACACTATTGATGTGAATATAAAGAATCAATGGTTTTCATTGACAAGGTTTTCGCCATTTTCAAGTGATAGACCTAAAAGCGGATTTATGACTCTTGAAGATACAAATGAGAGTGAATAGAAGTGTTGAAGTGTAGTCTGAGGACTTTAATCTCTCACAACTGTTTTGAATTTTTCAAGAGCCACTTGAGTGCCATTGTTTGCTCTGTACTTGGTTTGAGTGATGAAACTTCATTAAAGGCTTAGATTCAGCCTTTTAGCTCTCTTGATGACATGATTAAGCATGCCATTAAGGTGTAGAAGTAGATCAGCGAAAAAACAAGCATTATAGCTTATTCCATAGTTTTGTTTATTCTTAGAATCTCATAGGAGTTTCAAATGGTGCATATAGGGAGTTATATCAAGAAGACACAAATGGAGCTTAAACAACACCTATTGATGTGAATATAAGGAATCAATGGTTTCATTGACAAGGTTTTCGCCATTTTCAAGGAGATAGACCTAAAAGCGGATTTATGACTCTTCAAGATACAAATGAGAGTGAATAGAAGTGTTGAAGTGTAATCTGAGGACTTTAATCTCTCAGACTGTTTTGAGATTTTTCAGAGCCACTTGAGTGCCATTGTTTGCTCTGTACTTGGTTTGAGTGATGAAACTTCATTAAAGGCTTAGATTCAGCCTTTTAGCTCTCTTGATGACATGATTAAGCATGCCATTAAGGTGTAGAAGTAGATCAGCGAAAAAACAAGCATTATAAGCTTATTCATAGTTTTGTTTATTCTTAGAATCTCATAGGAGTTTCAAATGGTGCATATAGGGAGTTATATCAAGAAGACACAAATGGAGCTTAAACAACACCTATTGATGTGAATATAAAGAATCAATGGTTTCATTGACAAGGTTTTCGCCATTTTCAAGTGATAGACCTAAAAGCGGATTTATGACTCTTGAAGATACAAATGAGAGTGAATAGAAGTGTTGAAGTGTAGTCTGAGGACTTTAATCTCTCACAACTGTTTTGAGATTTTTCAAGAGCCACTTAAGTGCCATTGTTTGCTCTGTACTTGGTTTGAGTGATGAAACTTCATTAAAGGCTTAGATTCAGCCTTTTAGCTCTCTTGATGACATGATTAAGCATGCCATTAAGGTGTAGAAGTGATCAACGAAAAAACAAGCATTATAAGCTTATTCCATAGTTTTGTTTATTCTTAGAATCTCATAGGAGTTTCAAATGGTGCATATAGGGAGTTATATCAAGAAGACACAAATGGAAGCAACACTATTGATGTGAATATAAAGAATCAATGGTTTAAGGTTTTTCGCCATTTTCAAGCTGATAGACCTAAAAGCGGATTTATGACTCTTGAGATACAAATGAGAGTGAATAGAAGTGTTGAAGTGTAATCTGAGGACTTTAATCTCTCTAGAACTGTTTTGAATTTTTCAAGAGCCACTTGAGTGCCATTGTTTGCTCTGTACTTGGTTTGAGTGATGAAACTTCATTAAAGGCTTAGATTCAGCCTTTTAGCTCTCTTGATGACATGATTAAGCATGCCATTAAGGTGTAGAAGTTGATCAACGAAAAACAAGCATTATAAGCTTATTCCATAGTTTTGTTTATTCTTAGAATCTCATAGGAGTTTCAAATGGTGCATATAGGGAGTTATATCAAGAAGACACAAATGGAGCAGCAACACACTATTGATGTGAATATAAAGAATCAATGGTTTCATTGACAAGGTTTTCGCCATTTTCAAGGTGATAGACCTAAAAGCGGTTTATGACTCTTGAAGATACAAATGAGAGTGAATAGAAGTGTTGAAGTGTAATCTGAGGACTTTAATCTCTCCGAACTGTTTTGAGATTTTTCAAGAGCCACTTGAGTGCCATTGTTTGCTCTGTACTTGGTTTGAGTGATGAAACTTCATTAAAGGCTTAGATTCAGCCTTTTAGCTCTCTTGATGACATGATTAAGCATGCCATTAAGGTGTAGAAGTTGATCATCGAAAAAACAAGCATTATAGCTTATTCCATAGTTTTGTTTATTCTTAGAATCTCATAGGAGTTTCAAATGGTGCATATAGGGAGTTATATCAAGAAGACACAAATGGAGGCTTTAACAACACCTATTGATGTGAATATAAAGAATCAATGGTTTTCATTGACAAGGTTTTCGCCATTTTCAAGTGATAGACCTAAAAGCGGATTTATGACTCTTGAAGATACAAATGAGAGTGAATAGAAGTGTTGAAGTGTAATCTGAGGACTTTAATCTCTCACTGTTTTGAGATTTTTCAAGAGCCACTTGAGTGCCATTGTTTGCTCTGTACTTGGTTTGAGTGATGAAACTTCATTAAAGGCTTAGATTCAGCCTTTTAGCTCTCTTGATGACATGATTAAGCATGCCATTAAAGGTGTAGAAGTTGATCAACGAAAAACAAGCATTATAAGCTTATTCCATAGTTTTGTTTATTCTTAGAATCTCATAGGAGTTTCAAATGGTGCATATAGGGAGTTATATCAAGAAGACACAAATGGAAGCTTAAACCTATTGATGTGAATATAAAGAATCAATGGTTTTCATTGACAAGGTTTTCGCCATTTTCAAGCTGATAGACCTAAAAGCGGATTTATGACTCTTGAAGATACAAATGAGAGTGAATAGAAGTGTTGAAGTGTAATCTGAGGACTTTAATCTCTCCAGACTGTTTTGAGATTTTCAAAGGCCACTTGAGTGCCATTGTTTGCTCTGTACTTGGTTTGAGTGATGAAACTTCATTAAAGGCTTAGATTCAGCCTTTTAGCTCTCTTGATGACATGATTAAGCATGCCATTAAGGTGTAGAAAGTGATCAACGAAAAAACAAGCATTATAAGCTTATTCCATAGTTTTGTTTATTCTTAGAATCTCATAGGAGTTTCAAATGGTGCATATAGGGAGTTATATCAAGAAGACAACAAATTTGATGTGAATATAAAGAATCAATGGTTTTCATTGACAAGGTTTTCGCCATTTTCAAGGTGATAGACCTAAAAGCGGATTTATGACTCTTGAAGATACAAATGAGAGTGAATAGAAGTGTTGAAGTGTAATCTGAGGACTTTAATCTCTCTAACTGTTTTGAATTTTTCAAGAGCCACTTCAGAGTGCCATTGTTTGCTCTGTATTTGGTTTGAAAGATGAAACTTCATTAAAGGCTTAGATTCAGCCTTTTAGCTCTCTTGATGACATGATTAAGCATGCCATTAAGGTGTAGAAGTTGATCATCGAAAGAAACAAGCATTATAGCTTATTCCATAGTTTTGTTTATTCTTAGAATCTCATAGGAGTTTCAAATGGTGCATATAGGGAGTTATATCAAGAAGACACAAATGGAGGCTTAAACAACACCTATTGATGTGAATATAAAGAATCAATGGTTTCATTGACAAGGTTTTCGCCATTTTCAAGTGATAGACCTAAAAGCGGATTTATGACTCTTGAAGATACAAATGAGAGTGAATAGAAGTGTTGAAGTGTAATCTGAGGACTTTAATCTCTCTGACTGTTTTGAGATTTTTCAAGAGCCACTTCAAGTGCCATTGTTTGCTCTGTACTTGGTTTGAGTGATGAAACTTCATTAAAGGCTTAGATTCAGCCTTTTAGCTCTCTTGATGACATGATTAAGCATGCCATTAAGGTGTAGAAGTTGATCATCGAAAAAACAAGCATATATAGCTTATTCCATAGTTTTGTTTATTCTTAGAATCTCATAGGAGTTTCAAATGGTGCATATAGGGAGTTATATCAAGAAGACACAAATGGAGGCTTAAACAACACCTATTGATGTGAATATAAAGAATCAATGGTTTTCATTGACAAGGTTTTCGCCATTTTCAAGGTGATAGACCTAAAAGCGGATTTATGACTCTTGAGATACAAATGAGAGTGAATAGAAGTGTTGAAGTGTAATCTGAGGACTTTAATCTCTCCAACTGTTTTGAATTTTTCAAGAGCCACTTGAGTGCCATTGTTTGCTCTGTACTTGGTTTGAGTGATGAAACTTCATTAAAGGCTTAGATTCAGCCTTTTAGCTCTCTTGATGACATGATTAAGCATGCCATTAAGGTGTAGAAGTAGATCAACTAAAGAAACAAGCATTATAAGCTTATTCCATAGTTTTGTTTATTCTTAGAATCTCATAGGAGTTTCAAATGGTGCATATAGGGAGTTATATCGAAGAAGGACTAAAACACCTATTGATGTGAATATAAAGAATCAATGGTTTTCATTGACAAGGTTTTCGCCATTTTCAAGCTGATAGACCTAAAAGCGGATTTATGACTCTTCAAGATACAAATGAGAGTGAATAGAAGTGTTGAAGTGTAATCTGAGGACTTTAATCTCTCCACTGTTTTGAGATTTTTCAAGAGCCACTTGAGTGCCATTGTTTGCTCTGTACTTGGTTTGAGTGATGAAACTTCATTAAAGGCTTAGATTCAGCCTTTTAGCTCTCTTGATGACATGATTAAGCATGCCATTAAGGTGTAAGAAGTTGATCAGCGAAAAAACAAGCATTATAGCTTATTCCATAGTTTTGTTTATTCTTAGAATCTCATAGGAGTTTCAAATGGTGCATATAGGGAGTTATATCAAGAAGACACAAATGGAGGCTTAAACAACACCTATTGATGTGAATATAAAGAATCAATGGTTTTCATTGACAAGGTTTTCGCCATTTTCAAGGTGATAGACCTAAAAGCGGATTTATGACTCTTGAAGATACAAATGAGAGTGAATAGAAGTGTTGAAGTGTAATCTGAGGACTTTAATCTCTCACTGTTTTGAGATTTTTCAAGAGCCACTTGAGTGCCATTGTTTTGCTCTGTACTTGGTTTGAGTGATGAAACTTCATTAAAGGCTTAGATTCAGCCTTTTAGCTCTCTTGATGACATGATTAAGCATGTCATTAAAGGTGTAGAAAGTAGATCAACGAAAAACAAGCATTATAAGCTTATTCCATAGTTTTGTTTATTCTTAGAATCTCATAGGAGTTTCAAATGGTGCATATAGGGAGTTATATCAAGAAGACTTAAACAACACCTATTGATGTGAATATAAAGAATCAATGGTTTTCATTGACAAGGTTTTAGCCATTTTCAAGCTGATAGACCTAAAAGCGGATTTATGACTCTTGAAGATACAAATGAGAGTGAATAGAAGTGTTGAAGTGTAATCTGAGGACTTTAATCTCTCACTGTTTTGAGATTTTTCAAGAGCCACTTGAGTGCCATTGTTTGCTCTGTACTTGGTTTGAGTGATGAAACTTCATTAAAGGCTTAGATTCAGCCTTTTAGCTCTCTTGATGACATGATTAAGCATGCCATTAAGGTGTAGAAGTTGATCAGCGAAAGAAACAAGCATTATAAGCTTATTCCATAGTTTTGTTTATTCTTAGAATCTCATAGGAGTTTCAAATGGTGCATATAGGGAGTTATATCAAGAGACACAAATGGAGGCTAACAACACCTATTGATGTGAATATAAAGAATCAATGGTTTCATTGACAAGGTTTTCGCCATTTTCAAGCTGATAGACCTAAAAGCGGATTTATGACTCTTCGAGATACAAATGAGAGTGAATAGAAGTGTTGAAGTGTAATCTGAGGACTTTAATCTCTCCTGACTGTTTTGAATTTTAAAAGCAACACTTGAGTGCCATTGTTTGCTCTGTACTTGGTTTGAGTGATGAAACTTCATTAAAGGCTTAGATTCAGCCTTTTAGCTCTCTTGATGACATGATTAAGCATGCCATTAAGGTGTAGAAGTTGATCAACGAAAAGACAAGCATTATAAGCTTATTCCATAGTTTTGTTTATTCTTAGAATCTCATAGGAGTTTCAAATGGTGCATATGGAGGAGTTATCGAAGAAGACACAAATGGAAGCTTAAACAACACCTATTGATGTGAATATAAAGAATCAATGGTTTTCATTGACAAGGTTTTTTAAGCCATTTTCAAGGTGATAGACCTAAAAGCGGATTTATGACTCTTGAAGATACAAATGAGAGTGAATAGAAGTGTTGAAGTGTAATCTGAGGACTTTAATCTCTCCCATCTGTTTTGAATTTTTCAAGAGCCAACAGTGCCATTGTTTGCTCATGCTTGGTTTGAGTGATGAAACTTCATTAAAGGCTTAGATTCAGCCTTTTAGCTCTCTTGATGACATGATTAAGCATGCCATTAAGGTGTAGAAATTGATCAACGAAAAAGCAAGCATTATAGCTTATTCCATAGTTTTGTTTATTCTTAGAATCTCATAGGAGTTTCAAATGGTGCATATAGGGAGTTATATCCAAGACAAGGCACTTAAAAATGGATGTGAATATAAAGAATCAATGGTTTTCATTGACAAGGTTTTAGCCATTTTCAAGGTGATAGACCTAAAAACGGATTTATGACTCTTGAGATACAAATGAGAGTGAATAGAAGTGTTGAAGTGTAATCTGAGGACTTTAATCTCTCTGACTGTTTTGAGATTTTTCAAGAGCCACTTCAGTGCCATTGTTTGCTCTGTACTTGGTTTGAGTGATGAAACTTCATTAAAGGCTTAGATTCAGCCTTTTAGCTCTCTTGATGACATGATTAAGCATGCCATTAAGGTGTAGAAGTTGATCATCGAAAAAACAAGCATTATAGCTTATTCCATAGTTTTGTTTATTCTTAGAATCTCATAGGAGTTTCAAATGGTGCATATAGGGGAGTTATATCAGAAGACACAAATGGAGCCTTAACTATTGATGGAATATAAAGAGATGGTTTTTGACATGCATTTTCAAGGTGATAGACCTAAAAGCGGATTTATGACTCTTGAGATACAAATGAGAGTGAATAGAAGTGTTGAAGTGTAATCTGAGGACTTTAATCTCTCTCTGACTGTTTTGAATTTTTCAAAAGCCACTTGAGTGCCATTGTTTGCTCCGTAATTGGTTTGAGTGATGACAATTAAGTAAAGGCTTAGATTCAGCCTTTTAGCTCTCTTGATGACATGATTGAGCATGCCATTACGGTGTAGAAGTTGATCAACGAAAAGAAACAAGCATTATAGCTTATTCCATGTTTTGTTTATTCTTAGAATCTCATAGGGTTTCAAATGGTGCATATAGGGAGTTATATCAAGAAGACACAAATGGAGAAAACTAAATGGTTTTTCATTGACAAGGTTTTAGCCATTTTCAAGCTGATAGACCTAAAAGCGGTTTATGACTCTTGAGATACAAATGAGAGTGAATAGAAGTGTTGAAGTGTAATCTGAGGACTTTAATCTCTCACAACTGTTTTGAGATTTTTCAGAGCCACTTAGAGTGCCATTGTTTGCTCTGTACTTGGTTTGAGTGATGAAACTTCATTAAAGGCTTAGATTCAGCCTTTTAGCTCTCTTGATGACATGATTAAGCATGCCATTAAGGTGTAGAAGTTGATCATCAAAAGAAACAAGCATTATAGCTTATTCCATAGTTTTGTTTATTCTTAGAATCTCATAGGAGTTTCAAATGGTGCATACAGGGAGTTATATCAAGAAGACACAAATGGAAGCTTAAGCAACACCTATTGATGTGAATATAAAGAATCAATGGTTTTTCATTGACAAGGTTTTCGCCATTTTCAAGCTGATAGACCTAAAAGCGGATTTATGACTCTTGAAGATACAAATGAGAGTGAATAGAAGTGTTGAAGTGTAATCTGAGGACTTTAATCTCTCACGACTGTTTTGAGATTTTTCAAAGCCACTTGCCATTGTTTGCTTTCTGTACTTGGTTTGAGTGATGAAACTTCATTAAAGGCTTAGATTCAGCCTTTTAGCTCTCTTGATGACATGATTAAGCATGCCATTAAAGGTGTAGAAGTTGATCAACGAAAAGAAACAAGCATTATAGCTTATTCCATAGTTTTGTTTATTCTTAGAATCTCATAGGAGTTTCAAATGGTGCATATAGGGAGTTATATCAAGAAGACACAAATGGAAGGCTACAAATGGTTTTCATTGACAAGGTTTTAGCCATTTTCAAGGTGATAGACCTAAAAGCGGTTTATGACTCTTCAAGATACAAATGAGAGTGAATAGAAGTGTTGAAGTGTAATCTGAGGACTTTAATCTCTCCTGACTGTTTTGAATTTTTCAAGAGCCAACCCAGTGCCATTGTTTGCTCTGTACTTGGTTTGAGTGATGAAACTTCATTAAAGGCTTAGATTCAGCCTTTTAGCTCTCTTGATGACATGATTAAGCATGCCATTAAGGTGTAGAAGTTGATCAGCGAAAAGCAAGCATTATAGCTTATTCCATAGTTTTGTTTATTCTTAGAATCTCATAGGAGTTTCAAATGGTGCATATAGGGAGTTATATCAAGAGGAGCACAAATGGAAAAAAGAATCAATGGTTTTCATTGACAAGGTTTTCGCCATTTTCAAGGTGATAGACCTAAAAGCGGTTTATGACTCTTCAAGATACAAATGAGAGTGAATAGAAGTGTTGAAGTGTAATCTGAGGGACTTTAATCTCTCTCAGACTGTTTTGAATTTTTCAAGAGCCACTTGAGTGCCATTGTTTGCTCTGTACTTGGTTTGAGTGATGAAACTTCATTAAAGGCTTAGATTCAGCCTTTTAGCTCTCTTGATGACATGATTAAGCATGCCATTAAGGTGTAGAAGTTGATCAACGAAAGAAACAAGCATTATAGCTTATTCCATAGTTTTGTTTATTCTTAGAATCTCATAGGAGTTTCAAATGGTGCATATAGGGAGTTATATCAAGAAGACACAAATGGAGTCTATAAAAAATGGTTTTCATTGGCAAGGTTTTAGCCATTTTCAAGGTGATAGACCTAAAAGCGGATTTATGACTCTTGAAGATACAAATGAGAGTGAATAGAAGTGTTGAAGTGTAATCTGAGGACTTTAATCTCTCCAGGACTGTTTTGAGATTTTTCAGAGAGCCACTTGAGTGCCATTGTTTGCTCTGTACTTGGTTTGAGTGAGTGAAACTTCATTAAAGGCTTAGATTCAGCCTTTTAGCTCTCTTGATGACATGATTAAGCATGCCATTAAAGGTGTGAGAAGTTGATCAACGAAAAAGCAAGCATTATAGGCTTATTCCATAGTTTTGTTTATTCTTAGAATCTCATAGGAGTTTCAAATGGTGCATATAGGGAGTTATATCAAGAAGACACAAATGGAGGCTTAAACAACACCTATTGATGTGAATATAAAGAATCAATGGTTTTCATTGACAAGGTTTTCGCCATCATTTCAAGCTGATAGACCTAAAAACGGTTTATGACTCTTGAAGATACAAATGAGAGTGAATAGAAGTGTTGAAGTGTAATCTGAGGACTTTAATCTCTCTGAACTGTTTTGAGATTTTTCAAGAGCCCTTGAGTGCCATTGTTTGCTCTGTACTTGGTTTGAGTGATGAAACTTCATTAAAGGCTTAGATTCAGCCCTTTAGCTCTCTTGATGACATGATTAAGCATGCCATTATAAGGTGTAGAAGTAGATCAACGAAAGAAACAAGCTATAATGCTTATCCCATAGTTTTGTTAGTTCTTAGAAGCTCATAGGAGTTTCAAATGGTGCATATAGGGGAGTTATATCAAGACGACACAAATGGAAGCTTAAATGGTTTAATTTGTTTCATTGACAAGGTTTTAGCCATTTTCAAGGTGATAGACCTAAAAGCGGATTTATGACTCTTGAAGATACAAATGAGAGTGAATAGAAGTGTTGAAGTGTAATCTGAGGGACTTTAATCTCTCATTACTGTTTTGAGATTTTTCAAGAGCCACTTGAGTGCCATTGTTTGCTCTGTACTTGGTTTGAGTGATGAAACTTCATTAAAGGCTTAGATTCAGCCTTTTAGCTCTCTTGATGACATGATTAAGCATGCCATTAAAGGTGTAGAAGTTGATCATCGAAAGAAACAAGCATTATAAGCTTATTCCATAGTTTTGTTTATTCTTAGAATCTCATAGGAGTTTCAAATGGTGCATATAGGGAGTTATATCAAGAAGACACAAATGGAGGCTTAAACAACACTATTGATGTGAATATAAAGAATCAATGGTTTCATTGACAAGGTTTTCGCCATTTTCAAGCTGATAGACCTAAAAACGGATTTATGACTTTTCAAGATACAAATGAGAGTGAATAGAAGTGTTGAAGTGTAATCTGAGGACTTTAATCTCTCACAACTGTTTTGAATTTTTCAAGAGCCACTTCAGAGTGCCATTGTTTGCTCTGTACTTGGTTTGAGTGATGAAACTTCATTAAAGGCTTAGATTCAGCCTTTTAGCTCTCTTGATGACATGATTAAGCATGCCATTAAGGTGTAGAAGTTGATCAACGAAAGAAACAAGCATTATAGCTTATTCCATAGTTTTGTTTATTCTTAGAATCTCATAGGAGTTTCAAATGGTGCATATAGGGAGTTATATCAAGAAGACACAAATGGAAGCTTAAAAATGGTTTTTATAATGACAAGGTTTTGCCCATTGCATTTCAAGGTGATAGACCTAAAAGCGGATTTATGACTCTTGAGATACGAAATGAGAGTGAATAGAAGTGTTGAAGTGTAATCTGAGGACTTTAATCTCTCAGAACTGTTTTGAGATTTTTCAAGAGCCACTTGAGTGCCATTGTTTGCTCTGTACTTGGTTTGAGTGATGAAACTTCATTAAAGGCTTAGATTCAGCCTTTTAGCTCTCTTGATGACATGATTAAGCATGCCATTAAGGTGTAGAAGTTGATCAGCGAAAAGCAAGCATTATAGCTTATTCGTAGTTTTGTTTATTCTTAGAATCTCATAGGAGTTTCAAATGGTGCATATAGGGAGTTATATCAAGAAGACACAAATGGAGGCTTAAACAACACCTATTGATGTGAATATAAAGAATCAATGGTTTTTCATTGACAAGGTTTTACGCCATTTTTCAAGGTGATAGACCTAAAAGCGGATTTATGACTCTTGAAGATACAAATGAGAGTGAATAGAAGTGTTGAAGTGTAATCTGAGGACTTTAATCTCTCAAACTGTTTTGAATTTTTCAAGAGCCACTTGAGTGCCATTGTTTGCTCTGTACTTGGTTTGAGTGATGAAACTTCATTAAAGGCTTAGATTCAGCCTTTTAGCTCTCTTGATGACATGATTAAGCATGCCATTAAGGTGTAGAAGTAGATCAACGAAAAGACAAGCATTATAGGCTTATTCCATAGTTTTGTTTATTCTTAGAATCTCATAGGAGTTTCAAATGGTGCATATAGGGGAGTTATATCAAGAAGACACAAATGGAGGCTTAAACAACACCTATTGATGTGAATATAAAGAATCAATGGTTTTTCATTGACAAGGTTTTCGCCATTTTCAAGCTGATAGACCTAAAAGCGGATTTATGACTCTTGAAGATACAAATGAGAGTGAATAGAAGTGTTGAAGTGTAATCTGAGGGACTTTAATCTCTCCAGCTGTTTTGAATTTTTCAAGAGCCACTTCAGAGTGCCATTGTTTGCTCTGTACTTGGTTTGAGTGATGAAACTTCATTAAAAGGCTTAGATTCAGCCTTTTAGCTCTCTTGATGACATGATTAAGCATGCCATTAAGGTGTAGAAGTAGATCAACGAAAGAAACAAGCATTATAAGCTTATTCCATAGTTTTGTTTATTCTTAGAATCTCATAGGAGTTTCAAATGGTGCATATAGGGAGTTATATCAAGAAGACACAAATGGAAGCTATAAAACACCTTTTTTTTTTTTGTTTTTAAAGAATCAATGGTTTTCATTGAATAGAAGGTTTTAGCCATTTTCAGGTGATGAGACCTAAAAGCGGATTTATGACTCTTCAAGATACAAATGAGAGTGAATAGAAGTGTTGAAGTGTAGTCTGAGGACTTTAATCTCTCACTGTTTTGAATTTTTCAAGAGCCACTTCAGAGTGCCATTGTTTGCTCAGTACTTGGTTTGAGTGATGAAACTTCATTAAAGGCTTAGATTCAGCCTTTTAGCTCTCTTGATGACATGATTAAGCATGCCATTAAGGTGTAGAAGTTGATCAACGAAAGAAACAAGCATTATAGCTTATTCCATAGTTTTGTTTATTCTTAGAATCTCATAGGAGTTTCAAATGGTGCATATAGGGAGTTATATCAAGAAGACACAAATGGAGGCTTAAACAACACCTATTGATGTGAATATAAAGAATCAATGGTTTCATTGACAAGGTTTTCGCCATTTTCAAGCTGATAGACCTAAAAACGGATTTATGACTCTTCAAGATACAAATGAGAGTGAATAGAAGTGTTGAAGTGTAATCTGAGGACTTTAATCTCTCCTGAACTGTTTTGAGATTTTTCAAGAGCCCTTGAGTGCCATTGTTTGCTCTGTAGCTTGGTTTGAGTGATGAAACTTCATTAAAGGCTTAGATTCAGCCTTTTAGCTCTCTTGATGACATGATTAAGCATGCCATTAAGGTGTAGAAGGTGATCAACGAAAAACAAGCATTATAAGCTTATTCCATAGTTTTGTTTATTCTTAGAATCTCATAGGAGTTTCAAATGGTGCATATAGGGAGTTATATCAAGAAGACACAAATGGAGGCTAAAGCAACACCTATTGATGTGAATATAAAGAATCAATGGTTTTCATTGACAAGGTTTTTCGCCATTTTTAAGCTGATAGACCTAAAAACGGATTTATGACTCTTGAAGATACAAATAAGAGCGAATAGAAGTGTTGAAGTGTAATCTGAGGACTTTAATCTCTCTAACTGTTTTGAATTTTTCAAGAGCCACTTGAGTGCCATTGTTTGCTCTGTACTTGGTTTGAGTGATTAAACTTCATTAAAGGCTTAGATTCAGCCTTTTAGCTCTCTTGATGACATGATTAAGCATGCCATTAAGGTGTAGAAGTAGATCAACGAAAAAGGCAAGCATTATAGCTTATTCCATAGTTTTGTTTATTCTTAGAATCTCATAGGAGTTTCAAATGGTGCATATAGGGAGTTATATCAAGAAGACACAAATGGAAACTTAAAAAATCAATGGTTTATCATTCATTGACAAGGTTTTATGCCATTTTCAAGTGATAGACCTAAAAGCGGATTTATGACTCTTGAAGATACAAATGAGAGTGAATAGAAGTGTTGAAGTGTAATCTGAGGGACTTTAATCTCTCAAACTGTTTTGAGATTTTTCAAGAGCCACTTGAGTGCCATTGTTTGCTCTGTACTTGGTTTGAGTGATGAAACTTCATTAAAGGCTTAGATTCAGCCTTTTAGCTCTCTTGATGACATGATTAAGCATGCCATTAAGGTGTAGAAGTAGATCAACGAAAAAACAAGCATTATAGCTTATTCCATAGTTTTTGTTTATTCTTAGAATCTCATAGGAGTTTCAAATGGTGCATATAGGGAGTTATATCAGAAGACACAAATGGAGGCTTAAACAACACCTATTGATGTGAATATAAAGAATCAATGGTTTTCATTGACAAGGTTTTCGCCATTTTCAAGCTGATAGACCTAAAAGCGGTTTATGACTCTTCAAGATACAAATGAGAGTGAATAGAAGTGTTGAAGTGTAATCTGAGGACTTTAATCTCTCCCAACTGTTTTGAATTTTTCAAGAGCCGCTTAGGAGTGCCATTGTTTGCTCAGTACTTGGTTTGAGTGATGAAACTTCATTAAAGGCTTAGATTCAGCCTTTTAGCTCTCTTGATGACATGATTAAGCATGCCATTAAGGTGTAGAAGTAGATCAACGAAAAAGACAAGCATTATAGCTTATTCCATAGTTTTGTTTATTCTTAGAATCTCATAGGAGTTTCAAATGGTGCATATAGAGAGTTATATCAAGAAGACACAAATGGAGGGTTAAACAACACTATTGATGTGAATATAAAGAATCAATGGTTTCATTGACAAGGTTTTCGCCATTTTCAAGCTGATAGACCTAAAAACGGATTTATGACTCTTCAAGATACAAATGAGAGTGAATAGAAGTGTTGAAGTGTAATCTGAGGACTTTAATCTCTCACAACTGTTTTGAATTTTTCAAGAGCCACTACAAAGTGCCATTGTATGCTCTGTAGCTTGGTGTGAGTGATGAAAGGTCATTAAAGGCTGAGATTCAGCCTTTTATCTCTCTTGATGACATGATTAAGCATGCCATTAAGGTGTAGAAGTAGATCAGCGAAAGAAACAAGCATTATAAGCTTATTCCATAGTTTTGTTTATTCTTAGAATCTCATAGGAGTTTCAAATGGTGCATATAGGGAGTTATATCAAGAAGACACAAATGGAGGCTTAACCCACACCTATTGCTGTGTATGTAGAGCATCAATGGCTACATCGACACGGTTTTCGCCATGTTCAAGGTGATAGACCTAAAAGCGGATTGGTGACGCTTCGATAGACAAATGAGAGGGAATAGAAGTGTGGAAGTGTAATCTGAGGACTTTAATCTCTCACATCTGTTTTGAGATTTTTCAAGAGCCACTTGAGTGCCATTGTTTGCTCATGCTTGGTTTGAGTGATGAAACTTCATTAAAGGCTTAGATTCAGCCTTTTAGCTCTCTTGATGACATGATTAAGCATGCCATTAAGGTGTAGAAATGAATCCGAAAAGAAACAAGCATTATAGCTTATTCCATAGTTTTGTTTATTCTTAGAATCTCATAGGAGTTTCAAATGGTGCATATAGGGAGTTATATCAAGAAGACACAAATGGAGGCTTAAACACCTATTGATGTGAATATAAAGAAATCAATGGTTTTCATTGACAAGGTTTTTCGCCATTTTCAAGTGATAGACCTAAAAGCGGATTTATGACTCTTGAAGATACAAATGAGAGTGAATAGAAGTGTTGAAGTGTAATCTGAGGGACTTTAATCTCTCACTTTGTTTTGAATTTTTCAAAAGCCACTGAGTGCCATTGTTTGCTCAGTACTTGGTTTGAGTGATGAAACTTCATTAAAGGCTTAGATTCAGCCTTTTAGCTCTCTTGATGACATGATTAAGCATGCCATTAAGGTGTAGAAGTAGATCAGAAAAAGACAAGCATTATAGCTTATTCCGTAGTTTTGTTTATTCTTAGAATCTCATAGGAGTTTCAAATGGTGCATATAGGGAGGAGTTATATCAAGAAGACACAAATGGAGGCTTAAGCAACACCTATTGATGTGAATATAAAGAATCAATGGTTTTTTTTGACAAGGTTTTTCGCCATTTTAGAGCTGATAGACCTAAAAGCGGATTTATGACTCTTGAGATACAAATGAGAGTGAATAGAAGTGTTGAAGTGTAATCTGAGGACTTTAATCTCTCACAACTGTTTTGAATTTTTCAAGAGCCACTCTAGAGTGCCATTGTATGCTCTGTACGGGGTTTCAGCGATGAAAGTTCATGAAAGGCTTAGATTCAGCCTTTTAGCTCTCTTGATGACATGATTAAGCATGCCATTAAGGTGTAGAAGTAGATCGAAAAGCGAAAGCAAGCATTATAGCTTATTCCATAGTTTTGTTTATTCTTAGAATCTCATAGGAGTTTCAAATGGTGCATATAGGGAGTTATATCGAAGACACAAATGGAGGCTAAAGCAACACCTATTGATGTGAATATAAAGAATCAATGGTTTTTCATTGACAAGGTTTTCGCCATTTTTCAAGGTGATAGACCTAAAAGCGGATTTATGACTCTTGAAGATACAAATGAGAGTGAATAGAAGTGTTGAAGTGTAATCTGAGGACTTTAATCTCTTAGACTGTTTTGAGATTTTTCAAGAGCCACTTGAAGTGCCATTGTTTGCTCTGTACTTGGTTTGAGTGATGAAACTTCATTAAAGGCTTAGATTCAGCCTTTTAGCTCTCTTGATGACATGATTAAGCATGCCATTAAGGTGTAGAAGTAGATCAACGAAAAGCAAGCATTATAAGCTTATTCCATAGTTTTGTTTATTCTTAGAATCTCATAGGAGTTTCAAATGGTGCATATAGGGGAGTTATATCAAGAAGACACAAATGGGCAAGCAACACCTATTGATGTGAATATAAAGAATCAATGGTTTTTCATTGACAAGGTTTTCGCCATTTTCAAGCTGATAGACCTAAAAGCGGATTTATGACTCTTGAGAGATACAAATGAGAGTGAATAGAAGTGTTGAAGTGTAATCTGAGGACTTTAATCTCTCACAACTGTTTTGAGATTTTTCAAGAGCCACTTGAGTGCCATTGTTTGCTCTGTACTTGGTTTGAGTGATGAAACTTCATTAAAGGCTTAGATTCAGCCTTTTAGCTCTCTTGATGACATGATTAAGCATGCCATTAAGGTGTAGAAGTAGATCAGCGAAAAAACAAGCATTATAAGCTTATTCCATAGTTTTGTTTATTCTTAGAATCTCATAGGAGTTTCAAATGGTGCATATAAGGGAGTTATATCAAGAAGACACAAATGGAGGCTTAAACAACACCTATTGATGTGAATATAAAGAATCAATGGTTTTCATTGACAAGGTTTTAGCCATTTTCAAGCTGATAGACCTAAAAGGATTTATGACTCTTGAGAGATACAAATGAGAGTGAATAGAAGTGTTGAAGTGTAATCTGGGACTTTAATCTCTCAGAACTGTTTTGAATTTTTCAAAAGCCACTTGAGTGCCATTGTTTGCTCTGTACTTGGTTTGAGTGATGAAACTTCATTAAAGGCTTAGATTCAGCCTTTTAGCTCTCTTGATGACATGATTAAGCATGCCATTAAGGTGTAGAAGTTGATCAGCGAAAGAAACAAGCATTATAAGCTTATTCCATAGTTTTGTTTATTCTTAGAATCTCATAGGAGTTTCAAATGGTGCATATAGGGGGAGTTATATCAAGAAGACACAAATGGAGGCTTAAGCAACACCTATTGATGTGAATATAAAGAATCAATGGTTTTTCATTGACAAGGTTTTACGCCATTTTCAAGTGATAGACCTAAAAGCGGATTTATGACTCTTCAAGATACAAATGAGAGTGAATAGAAGTGTTGAAGTGTAATCTCGAGGGACTTTAATCTCTCCATACTGTTTTGAATTTTTCAAGAGCCACTTTTGAGTGCCATTGTTTTGCTCTGTACTTGGTTTGAGTGATGAAACTTCATTAAAGGCTTAGATTCAGCCTTTTAGCTCTCTTGATGACATGATTAAGCATGCCATTAAGGTGGATAGAAGTGATCAGCGAAAAGAAACAAGCATTATAGCTTATTCGATAGTGTTGTTTATTCTTAGAATCTCATAGGAGTTTCAAATGGTGCATGTAGGGAGTTATGTCAAGAAGACACGAAATGGAGGCTTAAGCAACACCTATTGATGTGAATATAAAGAATCAATGGTTTTCATTGACAAGGTTTTTCGCCATTTTCAAGGTGATAGACCTAAAAGCGGATTTATGACTCTTGAGATACAAATGAGAGTGAATAGAAGTGTTGAAGTGTAATCTGGGGACTTTAATCTCCATTACTGTTTTGAATTTTTCAAAAGCCACTTGAGTGCCATTGTTTGCTCTGTACTTGGTTTGAGTGATGAAACTTCATTAAAGGCTTAGATTCAGCCTTTTAGCTCTCTTGATGACATGATTAAGCATGCCATTAAGGTGTAGAAGTAGATCAGCGAAAAAAACAAGCATTATAAGCTTATTCCATAGTTTTGTTTATTCTTAGAATCTCATAGGAGTTTCAAATGGTGCATATAGGGGAGTTATATCAAGAAGACACAAATGGAGGCTTAACAACACCTATTGATGTGAATATAAAGAATCAATGGTTTTCATTGACAAGGTTTTCGCCATTTTCAAGCTGATAGACCTAAAAGCGGATTTATGACTCTTGAGATACAAATGAGAGTGAATAGAAGTGTTGAAGTGTAATCTGGAGGACTTTAATCTCTCTAACTGTTTTGAGATTTTTCAAGAGCCAGCAGTGCCATTGTTTGCTCTGTACTTGGTTTGAGTGATGAAACTTCATTAAAGGCTTAGATTCAGCCTTTTAGCTCTCTTGATGACATGATTAAGCATGCCATTAAGGTGTAGAAGTAGATCAACGAAAAGAAACAAGCATTATAAGCTTATTCCATAGTTTTGTTTATTCTTAGAATCTCATAGGAGTTTCAAATGGTGCATATAGGGAGTTATATCAAGAAGACACAAATGGAGGCTTAAACAACACCTATTGATGTGAATATAAAGAATCAATGGTTTTCATTGACAAGGTTTTCGCCATTTTCAAGGTGATAGACCTAAAAGCGGATTTATGACTCTTGAGAGTACAAATGAGAGTGAATAGAAGTGTTGAAGTGTAAGTCTGAGGACTTTAATCTCTCACTGTCTGTTTTGAGATTTTTCAAGAGCCACTTGAGTGCCATTGTTTGCTCTGTACTTGGTTTGAGTGATGAAACTTCATTAAAGGCTTAGATTCAGCCTTTTAGCTCTCTTGATGACATGATTAAGCATGCCATTAAGGTGTAGAAGTGGATCACAGAAAAGCAAGCATTATAAGCTTATTCCATAGTTTTGTTTATTCTTAGAATCTCATAGGAGTTTCAAATGGTGCATATAGGGAGTTATATCAAGAAGACACAAATGGAGGCTTAAGCAACACCTATTGATGTGAATATAAAGAATCAATGGTTTTCATTGACAAGGTTTTCGCCATTTTCAAGGTGATAGACCTAAAAGCGGTTTATGACTCTTGAGATACAAATGAGAGTGAATAGAAGTGTTGAAGTGTAATCTGAGGACTTTAATCTCTCTGACTGTTTTGAGATTTTTCAAGAGCACCCAGTGCCATTGTTTGCTCTCGTCTTGGTTTGAGTGATGAAACTTCATTAAAGGCTTAGATTCAGCCTTTTAGCTCTCTTGATGACATGATTAAGCATGCCATTAAGGTGTAGAAGTTGATCAGCGAAAGAAACAAGCAGTGTAGCGTTTTCCCTTGTTTTGGTTATTCTTAAAAACTCATAGGAGGTTCAAATGGGGGGTATAGGGGGTTATATCAAGCAAAGACAAATGGAGGCTTAAACAACACCTATTGATGTGAATATAAACAATCAATGGTTTCATTGACAAGGTTTTCGCCATTTTCAAGTTGATAGACCTAAAAGCGGATTTATGACTCTTGAAGATACAAATGAGAGTGAATAGAAGTGTTGAAGTGTAATCTGAGGACTTTAATCTCTCACAACTGTTTTGAATTTTTCAAGCAGCCAGTGCCATTGTTTGCTCTGTACTTGGTTTGAGTGATGAAACTTCATTAAAGGCTTAGATTCAGCCTTTTAGCTCTCTTGATGACATGATTAAGCATGCCATTAAGGTGTAGAAATGAATCAGCGAAAGAAACAAGCATTATAAGCTTATTCCTAGTTTTGTTTATTCTTAGAATCTCATAGGAGTTTCAAATGGTGCATATAAGGGAGTTATATCAAGAAGACACAAATGGATGGCAAACAACACACTATTGATGTGAATATAAAGAATCAATGGTTTTTCATTGACAAGGTTTTTGCCATTTTTCAAGCTGATAGACCTAAAAGCGGATTTATGACTCTTGAGATACAAATGAGAGTGAATAGAAGTGTTGAAGTGTAATCTGAGGACTTTAATCTCTCAGAACTGTTTTGAATTTTTCAAGAGCCACTTGAGTGCCATTGTTT
Organism: Cardamine occulta; assembly: GCA_028015245.1. Taxonomy (NCBI): domain Eukaryota; kingdom Viridiplantae; phylum Streptophyta; class Magnoliopsida; order Brassicales; family Brassicaceae; genus Cardamine; species Cardamine occulta. The sequence continues at coordinate 16,032,086 of CM051385.1, forward strand.
GCTCTCATACTTGGTTTGAGTGATGAAACTTCATTAAAGGCTTAGATTCAGCCTTTTAGCTCTCTTGATGACATGATTAAGCATGCCATTAAAGGTGTAGAAGTGGATCCAGAAAGAAAGCAAGCATTATAAGCTTATTCCGTAGTTTTGTTTATTCTTAGAATCTCATAGGAGTTTCAAATGGTGCATATAGGGAGTTATATCGAAGAGCACAAATGGAGGCTTAAACAACACCTATTGATGTGAATATAAAGAATCAATGGTTTTCATTGACAAGGTTTTCGCCATTTTCAAGCTGATAGACCTAAAAGCGGATTTATGACTCTTGAAGATACAAATGAGAGTGAATAGAAGTGTTGAAGTGTAATCTGAGGACTTTAATCTCTCCGAACTGTTTTGAATTTTTCAAAGCCCCTGAGTGCCATTGTTTGCTCATCTCTTGGTTTGAGTGATGAAACTTCATTAAAGGCTTAGATTCAGCCTTTTAGCTCTCTTGATGACATGATTAAGCATGCCATTAAGGTGTAGAGAAGTTGATCAACGAAAAGAAACAAGCATTATAGCTTATTCCATAGTTTTGTTTATTCTTAGAATCTCATAGGAGTTTCAAATGGTGCATATAGGGAGTTATATCAGAAGAGCACAAATGGAAGGCTATAAAAAAAAAAAAAAATGGTTTTTCATTGACAAGGTTTTAGCCATTTTCAAGCTGATAGACCTAAAAGCGGATTATGACGCTCTTGAAGATACAAATGAGAGTGAATAGAAGTGTTGAAGTGTAATCTGGGGACTTTAATCTCTCATAACTGTTTTGAATTTTTCAAGAGCCACTTGAGTGCCATTGTTTGCTCTGTACTTGGTTTGAGTGATGAAACTTCATTAAAGGCTTAGATTCAGCCTTTTAGCTCTCTTGATGACATGATTAAGCATGCCATTAAGGTGTAGAAGTTGATCAGCGAAAAAACAAGCATTATAAGCTTATTCCGTAGTTTTGTTTATTCTTAGAATCTCATAGGAGTTTCAAATGGTGCATATAGGGAGTTATATCAAGAAGACACAAATGGAGGCTTAAACAACACCTATTGATGTGAATATAAAGAATCAATGGTTTTCATTGACAAGGTTTTCGCCATTTTCAAGGTGATAGACCTAAAAGCGGATTTATGACTCTTGAGAGATACAAATGAGAGTGAATAGAAGTGTTGAAGTGTAATCTGAGGACTTTAATCTCTCACAACTGTTTTGAATTTTTCAAGAGCCACTTGAGTGCCATTGTTTGCTCTGTACTTGGTTTGAGTGATGAAACTTCATTAAAGGCTTAGATTCAGCCTTTTAGCTCTCTTGATGACATGATTAAGCATGCCATTAAGGTGTAGAATGAATCAGCGAAAAGAAACAAGCATTATAAGCTTATTCCATAGTTTTGTTTATTCTTAGAATCTCATAGGAGTTTCAAATGGTGCATATAGGGGAGTTATATCAAGAAGACACAAATGGAGGGCTTAAACAACACCTATTGATGTGAATATAAAGAATCAATGGTTTTCATTGACAAGGTTTTTCGCCATTTTTCAAGGTGATAGACCTAAAAGCGGATTTATGACTCTTGAAGATACAAATGAGAGTGAATAGAAGTGTTGAAGTGTAATCTGAGGACTTTAATCTCTCCATTGTTTTGAATTTTTCAAGAGCCACTTGAGTGCCATTGTTTGCTCTGTACTTGGTTTGAGTGATGAAACTTCATTAAAGGCTTAGATTCAGCCTTTTAGCTCTCTTGATGACATGATTAAGCATGCCATTAAGGTGTAGAAGTGGATCAACGAAAAAAGACAAGCATTATAAGCTTATTCCATAGTTTTGTTTATTCTTAGAATCTCATAGGAGTTTCAAATGGTGCATATAGGGAGTTATATCAGAAGACACAAATGGAAACCAGACACCTATTGATGTGAATATAAAGAATCAATGGTTTTCATTGACAAGGTTTTCGCCATTTTCAAGCTGATAGACCTAAAAGCGGATTTATGACTCTTGAAGATACAAATGAGAGTGAATAGAAGTGTTGAAGTGTAATCTGAGGACTTTAATCTCTTACAACTGTTTTGAGATTTTTCAAGAGCCACTTGAGTGCCATTGTTTGCTCTGTACTTGGTTTGAGTGATGAAACTTCATTAAAGGCTTAGATTCAGCCTTTTAGCTCTCTTGATGACATGATTAAGCATGCCATTAAGGTGTAAAAGTGGATCAGCGAAAAAACAAGCATTATAGCTTATTCCATAGTTTTGTTTATTCTTAGAATCTCATAGGAGTTTCAAATGGTGCATATAGGGAGTTATATCAAGAAGACACAAATGGAGGCTTAAACAACACCTATTGATGTGAATATAAAAGAATCAATGGTTTTCATTGACAAGGTTTTTCGCCATTTTCAAGGTGATAGACCTAAAAGCGGATTTATGACTCTTGAGATTCAAAATGAGAGTGAATAGAAGTGTTGAAGTGTAATCTGAGGACTTTAATCTCTCCTGACTGTTTTGAATTTTTCAAGAGCCACTTCAGTGCCATTGTTTGCTCTGTACTTGGTTTGAGTGATGAAACTTCATTAAAGGCTTAGATTCAGCCTTTTAGCTCTCTTGATGACATGATTAAGCATGCCATTAAGGTGTAGAATGAATCAACGAAAAAACAAGCATTATAAGCTTATTCCATAGTTTTGTTTATTCTTAGACTCTCCTAGGAGTTTCAAATGGTGCATATAGGGAGTTATATCAAGAAGACACAAATGGAGACATTAATTTTAAAATAATGGTTTTTCATTGACAAGGTTTTCGCCATTTTCAAGGTGATAGACCTAAAAGCGGATTTATGACTCTTCAAGATACAAATGAGAGTGAATAGAAGTGTTGAAGTGTAATCTGAGGACTTTAATCTCTCCTATTGTTTTGAATTTTTCGAAGCAGCCAAAGTGCCATTGTTTGCTCTGTACTTGGTTTGAGTGATGAAACTTCATTAAAGGCTTAGATTCAGCCTTTTAGCTCTCTTGATGACATGATTAAGCATGCCATTAAGGTGTAGAAGTTGATCAGCAGAAAGAAACAAGCATTATACATCTTCCATAGTTTTGTTTATTCTTAGAATCTCATAGGAGTTTCAAATGGTGCATATAGGGAGTTATATCAAGAAGACACAAATGGAAGCAACACCTATTGATGTGAATATAAAGAATCAATGGTTTTCATTGACAAGGTTTTAGCCATTTTCAAGCTGATAGACCTAAAAGCGGATTTATGACTCTTCAAGAGAATACAAATGTGAGTGAATAGAAGTGTTGAAGTGTAATCTGAGGACTTTAATCTCTCACTGTTTTGAGATTTTTTCAAGAGCCACTTCAGAGTGCCATTGTTTGCTCTGTACTTGGTTTGAGTGATGAAACTTCATTAAAGGCTTAGATTCAGCCTTTTAGCTCCCTTGATGACATGATTAAGCATGCCATTAAGGTGTAGAAATAGATCATCGAAAAAACAAGCATTATAAGCTTATTCCATAGTTTTGTTTATTCTTAGAATCTCATAGGAGTTTCAAATGGTGCATAGTAGGGAGTTATCAAGAAGACACAAATGGAGGCTTAAACAACACCTATTGATGTGAATATAAAGAATCAATGGTTTTCATTGACAAGGTTTTACGCCATTTTCAAGTGATAGACCTAAAAGCGGATTTATGACTCTTGAAGATACAAATGAGAGTGAATAGAAGTGTTGAAGTGTAATCTGAGGACTTTAATCTCTCACAACTGTTTTGAGATTTTTCAAGAGCCACTTGAGTGCCATTGTTTGCTCTGTACTTGGTTTGAGTGATGAAACTTCATTAAAGGCTTAGATTCAGCCTTTTAGCTCTCTTGATGACATGATTAAGCATGCCATTAAGGTGTAGAAGTAAGATCCAAAGAAAAAATTATAAGCATTATTCCATAGTTTTGTTTATTCTTAGAATCTCATAGGAGTTTCAAATGGTGCATATAGGGAGTTATATCAAGAAGACACAAATGGAGGCTAAACAACACCTATTGATGTGAATATAAAGAATCAATGGTTTTCATTGACAAGGTTTTCGCCATTTTCAAGCTGATAGACCTAAAAGCGGATTTATGACTCTTCAAGATACAAATGAGAGTGAATAGAAGTGTTGAAGTGTAATCTGAGGACTTTAATCTCTCCGACTGTTTTGAATTTTTCAAGAGCCACTTCAGAGCGCCATTGCTTGCTCCGTACTTGGTTTGAGTGATGAAACGTCATTTAAGGCTGAGATTCAGCCATTTAGCTCCCTAGATGACCTGATTAAGCACCCCATGAAGGTGTAGAAGTGGATCGACGAAAAAAGCAAGCATTATAAGCTTATTCCATGGTTTTGTTTATTCTTAGAAGAATCTCATTAGGGAGTTATATCAAATGGGCATAGGGAGCTTATATGAACTGAATTGTGAATATAAAGAAATCAATGGTTTTTCATTGACAAGGTTTTCGCCATTTTTCAAGCTGATAGACCTAAAAGCGGGTTTATGACTCTTGAGGATACAAATGAGAGTGAATAGAAGTGTTGAAGTGTAATCTGAGGACTTTAATCTCTCCTGACTGTTTTGAATTTTTCAAGAGCCACTTCAAGTGCCATTGTTTGCTCTGTACTTGGTTTGAGTGATGAAACTTCATTAAAGGCTTAGATTCAGCCTTTTAGCTCTCTTGATGACATGATTAAGCATGCCATTAAGGGTGTGAAAGTGAGATCAACGAAAAACAAGCATTATAGCTTATTCCATAGTTTTGTTTATTCTTAGAATCTCATAGGAGTTTCAAATGGTGCATATAGGGGAGTTATATCAAGAGAACATAAATGGAAGCTTAAAAAAAAAAAATGGTTTTTCATTGACAAGGTTTTTCGCCATTTTCAAGCTGATAGACCTAAAAGACGGATTTATGACTCTTCAAGATACAAATGAGAGTGAATAGAAGTGTTGAAGTGTAATCTGAGGACTTTAATCTCTCCCAATCTGTTTTGAATTTTTCAAGAGCCACTTGAGTGCCATTGTTTGCTCTGTACTTGGTTTGAGTGATGAAACTTCATTAAAGGCTTAGATTCAGCCTTTTAGCTCTCTTGATGACATGATTAAGCATGCCATTAGGAGGGTAGGAAAGTTGATCAATGAAAGAAACAAGCATTATAGCTTAATTCCATAGTTTTGTTTATTCTTAGAATCTCATAGGAGTTTCAAATGGTGCATATAGGGAGTTATATCAAGAAGACACAAATGGAGGCTTAAACAACACCTATTGATGTGAATATAAAGAATCAATGGTTTTTCATTGACAAGGTTTTCGCCATTTTCAAGGTGATAGACCTAAAAGCGGATTTATGACTCTTGAGAGTACAAATGAGAGTGAATAGAAGTGTTGAAGTGTAATCTGAGGACTTTAATCTCTCCTGACTGTTTTGAATTTTTCAAGAGCACTTCAGAGTGCCATTGTTTGCTCTGTACTTGGTTTGAGTGATGAAACTTCATTAAAGGCTTAGATTCAGCCTTTTAGCTCTCTTGATGACATGATTAAGCATGCCATTAAGGTGTAGAAAGTGATCATCGAAAAAAACAAGCATTATAAGCTTATTCCGTAGTTTTGTTTATTCTTAGAATCTCATAGGAGTTTCAAATGGTGCATATAGGGAGTTATATCAAGAAGACACAAATGGAAGCAACACCTATTGATGTGAATATAAAGAATCAATGGTTTTTCATTGACAAGGTTTTCGCCATTTTCAAGGTGATAGACCTAAAAGCGGATTTATGACTCTTGAGATACAAATGAGAGTGAATAGAAGTGTTGAAGTGTAATCTGAGGACTTTAATCTCTCTAAACTGTTTTGAATTTTTCAGAGACCCTTCAGAGTGCCATTGTTTGCTCTGTACTTGGTTTGAGTGATGAAACTTCATTAAAGGCTTAGATTCAGCCTTTTAGCTCTCTTGATGACATGATTAAGCATGCCATTAAGGTGTAGAAATAGATCAACAAAAGAAACAAGCATTATAAGCTTATTCCCATAGTTTTGTTTATTCTTAGAATCTCATAGGAGTTTCAAATGGTGCATATAGGGAGTTATATCAAGAAGAGCACAAATGGAGGCTTAAACAACACCTATTGATGTGAATATAAAGAATCAATGGTTTTCATTGACAAGGTTTTTCGCCATTTTCAAGGTGATAGACCTAAAAGCGGATTTATGACTCTTGAAGATACAAATGAGAGTGAATAGAAGTGTTGAAGTGTAATCTGAGGACTTTAATCTCTCCTGAACTGTTTTGAGATTTTTCAAGAGCCACTTGAGTGCCATTGTTTGCTCTGTACTTGGTTTGAGTGATGAAACTTCATTAAAGGCTTAGATTCAGCCTTTTAGCTCTCTTGATGACATGATTAAGCATGCCATTAAGGTGTAGAAGTAGATCAACGAAAAGAACAAGCATTATAAGCTTATTCCATAGTTTTGTTTATTCTTAGAATCTCATAGGAGTTTCAAATGGTGCATATAGGGGAGTTATATCAAGAAGACACAAATGGAGGCTTAAACAACACCTTAGATGTGAATATAAAGAATCAATGGTTTTCATTGACAAGGTTTTCGCCATTTTCAAGCTGATAGACCTAAAAGCAGGATTTATGACTCTTGAGATCCGAATGAAGGAGTGAATAGAAGTGTTGAAGTGTAATCTGAGGACTTTAATCTCTCAAACTGTTTTGAGATTTTTCAAGAGCCACTTGAGTGCCATTGTTTGCTCGGTACTTGGTTTGAGTGATGAAACTTCATTAAAGGCTTAGATTCAGCCTTTTAGCTCTCTTGATGACATGATTAAGCATGCCATTAAGGTGTAGAAATGAATCAGAAAAGAACAAGCATTATAAGCTTATTAGTAGTTTTGTTTATTCTTAGAATCTCATAGGAGTTTCAAATGGTGGATATAAGGAGATATATCAAGAATGCACAAATGGAAGCTTAAATGACTACTATTGATGTGAATATAAAGAATCAATGGTTTTCATTGACAAGGTTTTCGCCATTTTCAAGCTGATAGACCTAAAAGCGGTTTATGACTCTTCAAGATACAAATGAGAGTGAATAGAAGTGTTGAAGTGTAATCTGAGGACTTTAATCTCTCCTGACTGTTTTGAATTTTTCAAAAGAGCCACTTGAGTGCCATTGTTTTTCTCTGTACTTGGTTTGAGTGATGAAACTTCATTAAAGGCTTAGATTCAGCCTTTTAGCTCTCTTGATGACATGATTAAGCATGCCATTAAGGTGTAGAAAGTAGATCAGAAAAGAAACAAGCATTATAAGCTTATTCCATAGTTTTGTTTATTCTTAGAATCTCATAGGAGTTTCAAATGGTGCATATAGGGGAGTTTATATCAAGAGGAAAGAACACAAATGATGTTGTGTGAATATAAAGAATCAATGAGGTTTCATTGACAAGGTTTTTCGCCATTTTCAAGGTGATAGACCTAAAAGCGGATTTATGACTCTTGAAGATACAAATGAGAGTGAATAGAAGTGTTGAAGTGTAATCTGAGGACTTTAATCTCTCACAACTGTTTTGAATTTTTCAAGAGCCACTTGAGTGCCATTGTTTGCTCGGTGCTTGGTTTGAGTGATGAAACTTCATTAAAAGGCTTAGATTCAGCCTTTTAGCTCTCTTGATGACATGATTAAGCATGCCATTAAGGTGTAGAAAGTTGATCAACGAAAAAGCAAGCATTATAAGCTTATTCCATAGTTTTGTTTATTCTTAGAATCTCATAGGAGTTTCAAATGGTGCATATAGGGAGTTATATCAAGAAGACACAAATGGAGGCTTAAACAACACCTATTGATGTGAATATAAAAGAATCAATGGTTTTCATTGACAAGGTTTTCAGCCATTTTCAAGGTGATAGACCTAAAAGCGGATTTATGACTCTTGAGAGATACAAATGAGAGTGAATAGAAGTGTTGAAGTGTAATCTGAGGACTTTAATCTCTCTAACTGTTTTGAATTTTTCAAGAGCCACTTGAGTGCCATTGTTTTCTCGGTGCTTGGTTTGAGTGATGAAACTTCATTAAAGGCTTAGATTCAGCCTTTTAGCTCTCTTGATGACATGATTAAGCATGCCATTAAGGTGTAGAAGTAGATCAACGAAAAAACAAGCATTATAAGCTTATTCCATAGTTTTGTTTATTCTTAGAATCTCATAGGAGTTTCAAATGGTGCATATAGGGGAGTTATATCAAGAAGACACAAATGGAGGCTTAAACACCTATTGATGTGAATATAAAGAATCAATGGTTTTTCATTGACAAGGTTTTCGCCATTTTCAAGGTGATAGACCTAAAAGCGGATTTATGACTCTTGAAGATACAAATGAGAGTGAATAGAAGTGTTGAAGTGTAATCTGAGGACTTTAATCTCTCCTGTTGTTTTGAATTTTTCAAGAGCTTCACCAGTGCCATTGTTTGCTCGATGTACTTGGTTTGAGTGATGAAACTTCATTAAAGGCTTAGATTCAGCCTTTTAGCTCTCTTGATGACATGATTAAGCATGCCGTACATAAGGTGTGAAAGTGAATCAACGAAAAAACAAGCATTATAAAGCTTATTCCATAGTTTTGTTTATTCTTAGAATCTCATAGGAGTTTCAAATGGTGCATATAGGGAGTTATATCAAGAAGACCAAATGGAGGCTTAAACAACACCTATTGATGTGAATATAAAGAATCAATGGTTTTCATTGACAAGGTTTTTATGCCATTTTCAGGTGATAGACCTAAAAGGATTTATGACTCTTGAGATACAAATGAGAGTGAATAGAAGTGTTGAAGTGTAATCGAGAGGACTTTAATCTCTCACAATGTTTTGAAGTTTTTCAAGAGCCACTTCAGTGCCATTGTTTGCTCTGTACTTGGTTTGAGTGATGAAACTTCATTAAAGGCTTAGATTCAGCCTTTTAGCTCTCTTGATGACATGATTAAGCATGCCATTAAGGTGTGAAAAGTAGATCAACGAAGAAACGAGTATTATAGCTTATCCCACAGTTTTGGTTATTCTTAGAATCTCATAGGAGTTTCAAATGGTGCATACAGGGAGTTATATCAAGAAGACACAAATGGAGGCTTAAACAACACCTATTGATGTGAATATAAAGAATCAATGGTTTTCATTGACAAGGTTTTCGCCATTTTCAAGGTGATAGACCTAAAAGCGGATTTATGACTCTTGAAGATACAAATGAGAGTGAATAGAAGTGTTGAAGTGTAATCTGAGGACTTTAATCTCTCACAACTGTTTTGAATTTTTCAGAGCCACTTAGTGCCATTGTTTGCTCTGTACTTGGTTTGAGTGATGAAACTTCATTAAAGGCTTAGATTCAGCCTTTTAGCTCTCTTGATGACATGATTAAGCATGCCATTAAGGTGTAGAAAGGAGATCAACGAAAAGACAAGCATTATAAGCTTATTCCATGTTTTGTTTATTCTTAGAATCTCATAGGAGTTTCAAATGGTGCATATAGGGAGTTATATCAAGAAGACACAAATGGAGGCTTAAGCAACTCCTATTGATGTGAATATAAAGAATCAATGGTTTTCATTGACAAGGTTTTCGCCATTTTCAAGCTGATAGACCTAAAAGCGGATTTATGACTCTTGAGATACAAATGAGAGTGAATAGAAGTGTTGAAGTGTAATCTGAGGACTTTAATCTCTCACAACTGTTTTGAGATTTTTCAAGAGCCAGCCAGTGCCATTGTTTTCGCTCTTGGTTTGAGTGATGAAACTTCATTAAAGGCTTAGATTGCAGCCTTTTTAGCTCTCTTGATGACATGATTAAGCATGCCATTAAGGGTGTAGAAAGTAGATCAACGAAAAAAACAAGCATTATAAGCTTATTCCATAGTTTTGTTTATTCTTAGAATCTCATAGGAGTTTCAAATGGTGCATATAGGGGAGTTATATCGAAGAAGCACAAATGGAGGCTTAAGCAACACTTATTGATGTGAATATAAAGAATCAATGGTTTTCATTGACAAGGTTTTAGCCATTTTCAAGGTGATAGACCTAAAAAGCAGGTTTATGACTCTTGAGAGATACAAATGAGAGTGAATAGAAGTGTTGAAGTGTAATCGGAGGACTTTAATCTCCTTCTGGACTGTTTTGAATTTTTCAAGAGCCACTTGAGTGCCATTGTTTGCCCCGTACTTGGTCTGGGGGATGAAACTTCATTCAAGGCTGAGTTGCAGCCTTTTAGCTCTCTTGATGACATGATTAAGCATGCCATTAAGGTGTAGAAAGTAGATCGACAAGAAAAAGCATTATAAACTTATTCCATAGTTTTGTTTATTCTTAGAATCTCATAGGAGTTTCAAATGGTGCATATAGGGAGTTATATCAAGAAGACACGAATGGAGAAGCTATGACACTTATTGATGTGAATATAAAGAATCAATGGTTTTCATTGACAAGGTTTTCGCCATTTTCAAGGTGATAGACCTAAAAGCGGTTTATGACTCTTCAAGATACAAATGAGAGTGAATAGAAGTGTTGAAGTGTAATCTGAGGACTTTAATCTCTCACTGTTGTTTTGAATTTTTCAGAGCCACTCAGTGCCATTGTTTGCTCTGTATGCTTGGTTTGAGTGATGAAACTTCATTAAAAGGCTTAGATTCAGCCTTTTAGCTCTCTTGATGACATGATTAAGCATGCCATTAAAGGTGTAGAAGTGAGATCAACGAAAAGAAACAAGCATTATAGCTTATTCCATAGTTTTGTTTATTCTTAGAATCTCATAGGAGTTTCAAATGGTGCATATAGGGGAGTTATATCAAGAAGACACAAATGGAGGCTTAAACAACACCTATTGATGTGAATATAAAGAATCAATGGTTTTTCATTGACAAGGTTTTCGCCATTTTCAAGCTGATAGACCTAAAAGCGGATTTATGACTCTTGAAGATACAAATGAGAGTGAATAGAAGTGTTGAAGTGTAATCTGAGGACTTTAATCTCTCCTGAACTGTTTTGAGATTTTTCAAGAGCCACTTGAGTGCCATTGTTTGCTCTGTACTTGGTTTGAGTGATGAAACTTCATTAAAGGCTTAGATTCAGCCTTTTAGCTCTCTTGATGACATGATTAAGCATGCCATTAAGGTGTAGAAGTAGAATCAGCGAAAAAAACAAGCATTATAAGCTTATTCCATAGTTTTGTTTATTCTTAGAATCTCATAGGAGTTTCAAATGGTGCATATAGGGGAGTTATATCAAGAAGACACAAATGGAGGCTTAAACAACCCTATTGATGTGAATATAAAGAATCAATGGTTTTCATTGACAAGGTTTTTCGCCATTTTCAAGGTGATAGACCTAAAAGCGGATTTATGACTCTTGAAGATACAAATGAGAGTGAATAGAAGTGTTGAAGTGTAATCTGAGGACTTTAATCTCTCTACTTGTTTTGAGATTTTTCAAGAGCCACTTCAGAGTGCCATTGTTTGCTCAGTACTTGGTTTGAGTGATGAAACTTCATTAAAGGCTTAGATTCAGCCTTTTAGCTCTCTTGATGACATGATTAAGCATGCCATTAAGGTGTAGAAGTAGATCAACGAAAAAGACAAGCATTATAGCTTATTCCATAGTTTTGTTTATTCTTAGAATCTCATAGGAGTTTCAAATGGTGCATATAGGGAGTTATATCAAGAAGACACAAATGGAGGCTTAAACAACACTTATTGATGTGAATATAAAGAATCAATGGTTTCATTGTCAAGGTTTTCGCCATTTTCAAGCTGATAGACCTAAAAACGGCTTGATGACTCTTTGAGATACAAATGAGAGTGAATAGAAGTGTTGAAGTGTAGTCTGAGGACTTTAATCTCTCTCAAGCTGTTTTGAATTTTTCAAAAGAGCCACTTGAGTGCCATTGTTTGCTCTGTACTTGGTTTGAGTGATGAAACTTCATTAAAGGCTTAGATTCAGCCTTTTAGCTCTCTTGATGACATGATTAAGCATGCCATTAAGGTGGAGAAGTAGATCAGCGAAAGAAACAAGCGTTATAGCTTGTTCCATAGTTTTGTTTATTCTTAGAATCTCATAGGAGTTTCAAGGGGTGCATATGGGGAGTTATATCAAGAAGACACAGATGTAGGCTTAAACAACACCTATTGATGTGAATATAAAGAATCAATGGTTTTCATTGACAAGGTTTTCGCCATTTTCAAGCTGATAGACCTAAAAGCGGATTTATGACTCTTGAAGATACAAATGAGAGTGAATAGAAGTGTTGAAGTGTAATCTGAGGACTTTAATCTCTCAGAACTGTTTTGAATTTTTAAAGGCCACTTGAGAGTGCCATTGTTTGCTCTGTACTTGGTTTGAGTGATGAAACTTCATTAAAGGCTTAGATTCAGCCTTTTAGATCTATTGATGTCATGATTAATCATGCAATTAAGGTGTAGATGTAGATCAACGAAAAATACAAGCATGAAAGCTTATTCCATAGTTTTGTTTATTCTTAGAATCTCATAGGAGGTTCAAATGGTGCATAGAGGGAGTTGTAGCAAGAAGACACAAATGGAGGCGTCAACAACACTTATTGATGTCAATATAAAGAATCAATGGTTTATTGACAAGGTTTTCGCCATTTTCAAGCTGATAGACCTAAAAGCGGATTTATGACTCTTGAGATACAAATGAGAGTGAATAGAAGTGTTGAAGTGTAATCTGAGGACTTTAATCTCTCTGACTGTTTTGAATTTTTCAAGAGCCACTTGAGTGCCATTGTTTGCTCTGTACTTGGTTTGAGTGATGAAACTTCATTAAAGGCTTAGATTCAGCCTTTTAGCTCTCTTGATGACATGATTAAGCATGCCATTAAGGTGTAGAAATAGATCAGACGAAAAGAAACAAGCATTATAAGCTTATTCGTAGTTTTGTTTATTCTTAGAATCTCATAGGAGTTTCAAATGGTGCATATAGGGAGTTATATCAAGAGACACAAATGGAGGCTTAAACAACACCTATTGATGTGAATATAAAGAATCAATGGTTTTTCATTGACAAGGTTTTTAGCCATTTTCAAGCTGATAGACCTAAAAGCGGTTTATGACTCTTGAGATACAAATGAGAGTGAATAGAAGTGTTGAAGTGTAATCTGAGGACTTTAATCTCTCCTGAACTGTTTTGAGATTTTTCAAGAGCCACTTGAGTGCCATTGTTTGCTCATGCTTGGTTTGAGTGATGAAACTTCATTAAAGGCTTAGATTCAGCCTTTTAGCTCTCTTGATGACATGATTAAGCATGCCATTAAGGTGTAGAAGTGGATCATCGAAAGAAACAAGCATTATAAGCTTATTCCATAGTTTTGTTTATTCTTAGAATCTCATAGGAGTTTCAAATGGTGCATATAGGGGAGTTATATCAAGAAGACACAAATGGAGGCTTAAACAACACCTATTGATGTGAATATAAAGAATCAATGGTTTTTCATTGACAAGGTTTTCGCCATTTTCAGGTGATAGACCTAAAAGGATTTATGACTCTTGAGATACAAATGAGAGTGAATAGAAGTGTTGAAGTGTAATCTGAGGACTTTAATCTCTCACAACTGTTTTGAGATTTTTCAAAAGCCACTTCAGAGTGCCATTGTTTGCTCTGTACTTGGTTTGAGTGATGAAACTTCATTAAAGGCTTAGATTCAGCCTTTTAGCTCTCTTGATGACATGATTAAGCATGCCATTAAGGTGTAGAAGCAAATCAAAGTAAGAAACAAGCATTATAGCTTATCCCATAGTTCTGTTTATTCTTAGAATCTCATAGGAGTTTCAAATGGTGCATATAGGGAGTTATATCAAGAAGACACAAATGGAGGCTTAAACAACACCTATTGATGTGAATATAAAGAATCAATGGTAACATTGAAAAGGCTTTCGCCATTTTCAAGCTGATAGACCTAAAAACGGATTTATGACGCTTCAAGATACAAATGAGAGTGAATAGAAGTGTTGAAGTGGAAGCTGAGGACTATAATCTCTCAGGACTGTTTGGAGTTGTTCAAGATCCACGTCAGAGTGCCATTGTTTGCTCTGTATTTGGTTCGAAAGATGAAACTTCATTAAAGGCTTAGATTGAGCCTTTTAGCTCACTTGATGACATGATTAAGCATGCCAATAAGGTGTAGAAAGTAGATCAACGAAAAAACAAGCATTATAAGCTTATTCCATAGTTTTGTTTATTCTTAGAATCTCATAGGAGTTTCAAATGGTGCATATAGGGGGAGTTATATCAAGAAGACACAAATGGAGGCTTAAACAACACCTATTGATGTGAATATAAAGAATCAATGGTTTTCATTGACAAGGTTTTTCGCCATTTTCAAGCTGAGAATCCCAAAAACGGAGTTATGACTCTTTAAGATACAAATGAGAGTGAATAGAAGTGTTGAAGTGTAATCTGAGGACTTTAATCTCTCACAACTGTTTTGAATTTTTCAAGAGCCACTTCAGAGTGCCATTGTTTGCTCAGTACTTGGTTTGAGTGATGAAACTTCATTAAAGGCTTAGATTCAGCCTTTTAGCTCTCTTGATGACATGATTAAGCATGCCATTAAGGTGTAGAAGTAGATCAACGAAAGAAACAAGCATTATAGCTTATTCCATAGTTTTGTTTATTCTTAGAATCTCATAGGAGTTTCAAATGGTGCATATAGGGAGTTATATCAAGAAGACACAAATGGAGGCTTAAACAACACCTATTGATGTGAATATAAAGAATCAATGGTTTCATTGACAAGGATTTGGCCATTTTCAAGCTGATTCACCTAAAAACGGAGTTATGACCCTTCAAGATAGAAATGAGAGTGAATAGAAGTGTTGAAGTGTAATCTGAGGACTTTAATCTCTCCTGTCTGTTTTGAGATTTTTTCAAAGGCCACTTGAAGTGCCATTGTTTGCTCTGTACTTGGTTTGAGTGATGAAACTTCATTAAAGGCTTATTTTTCCCTTTTAGCTCTCTTGATGACATGATTAAGCATGCCATTAAAGGTGTGAAAGTAGATCAACGAAAAGAAACAAGCATTATAAGCTTATTCCATAGTTTTGTTTATTCTTAGAATCTCATAGGAGTTTCAAATGGTGCATATAGGGAGTTATATCAAGAAGACACAAATGGAGGCTTAAACAACACCTATTGATGTGAATATAAAGAATCAATGCTTTTGATTGACAAGGATTTTTCCATTTTCAAGCTCATAGTCCTAAAAGCGGGTTTATGACTCTTGAGAGTACAAATGAGAGTGAATAGAAGTGTTGAAGTGTAATCTGAGGACTTTAATCTCTCATAACTGTTTTGAATTTTTCAAGAGCCACTTGAGTGCCATTGTTTGCTCAGTACTTGGTTTGAGTGATGAAACTTCATTAAAGGCTTAGATTCAGCCTTTTAGCTCTCTTGATGACATGATTAAGCATGCCATTAAGGTGTAGAAGTGGATCAACGAAAAGACAAGCATTATAAGCTTATTCCGTAGTTTTGTTTATTCTTAGAATCTCATAGGAGTTTCAAATGGTGCATATAGGGAGTTATATCAAGAAGACACAAATGGAGGTTAAACAACACCTATTGATGTGAATATAAAGAATCAATGGTTTTCATTGACAAGGTTTTACGCCATTTTCAAGCTGATAGACCTAAAAGCGGATTTATGACTCTTGAAGATACAAATGAGAGTGAATAGAAGTGTTGAAGTGTAATCTGAGGACTTTAATCTCTCCTGTTGTTTTGAATTTTTTCAGGAGCCACTTGAGAGTGCCATTGTTTGCTCTGTACTTGGTTTGAGTGATGAAACTTCATTAAAGGCTTAGATTCAGCCTTTTAGCTCTCTTGATGACATGATTAAGCATGCCATTAAAGGTGTAGAAGTAGATCAAGCGAAAAAACAAGCATTATAAGCTTATTCCATAGTTTTGTTTATTCTTAGAATCTCATAGGAGTTTCAAATGGTGCATATAGGGAGTTATATCAAGAAGACACAAATGGAGGCTAAACAAAATAAAGAATCAATGGTTTTTCATTGACAAGGTTTTCGCCATTTTCAAGGTGATAGACCTAAAAGCGGTTTATGACTCTTGAAGATACAAATGAGAGTGAATAGAAGTGTTGAAGTGTAATCTGAGGACTTTAATCTCTCACAACTGTTTTGAGATTTTTCAAGAGCCACTTGAGAGTGCCATTGTTTTCTCTGTACTTGGTTTGAGTGATGAAACTTCATTAAAGGCTTAGATTCAGCCTTTTAGCTCTCTTGATGACATGATTAAGCATGCCATTAAGGTGTAGAAGTGGATCATCGAAAGAAACAAGCATTATAGGCTTATTCCATAGTTTTGTTTATTCTTAGAATCTCATAGGAGTTTCAAATGGTGCATATAGGGAGTTATATCAGAAGACCCAAATGGAGGCTTAAAACAACACCTATTGATGTGAATATAAAGAATCAATGGTTTTCATTGACAAGGTTTTGCATCCATTTTTCAAGTGATAGACCTAAAAGCGGATTTATGACTCTTCAGAGATACAAATGAGAGTGAATAGAAGTGTTGAAGTGTAGTCTGAGGACTTTAATCTCTCACTGACTGTTTTGAATTTTTCAAGAGGCCAACAGTGCCATTGTTTGCTCAGTACTTGGTTTGAGTGATGAAACTTCATTAAAGGCTTAGATTCAGCCTTTTAGCTCTCTTGATGACATGATTAAGCATGCCATTAAGGTGTAGAAGTAGATCAACGAAAAAGACAAGCATTATAGCTTATTCCATAGTTTTGTTTATTCTTAGAATCTCATAGGAGTTTCAAATGGTGCATATAGGGAGTTATATCAAGAAGACACAAATGGAGGCTTAAACAACACCTATTGATGTGAATATAAAGAATCAATGGTTTTATTGACAAGAATGTTGCCATTTTCAAGGTGATAGACCTAAAAGCGGATTTATGACTCTTGAAGATACAAATGAGAGTGAATAGAAGTGTTGAAGTGTAATCTGAGGACTTTAATCTCTCCAGATTGTTTTGAATTTTTCAAGAGCCACTTAGAGTGCCATTGTTTGCTCGTAGCTTGGTTTGAGTGATGAAACTTCATTAAAGGCTTAGATTCAGCCTTTTAGCTCTCTTGATGACATGATTAAGCATGCCGTTAAGGTGTAGAAGTAGATCAGACGAAAAAACAAGCATTATAAGCTTATTCTAGTTTTGTTTATTCTTAGAATCTCATAGGAGTTTCAAATGGTGCATATAGGAGTTATATCAAGAAGACACAAATGGAGGCTTAAACAACACCTATTGATGTGAATATAAAGAATCAATGGTTTTCATTGACAAGGTTTTAGCCATTTTCAAGGTGATAGACCTAAAAGCGGATTTATGACTCTTGAGATACAAATGAGAGTGAATAGAAGTGTTGAAGTGTAATCTGAGGACTTTAATCTCTCAGAACTGTTTTGAATTTTTCAAAGGCCACTTGAGTGCCATTGTTTGCTCTGTACTTGGTTTGAGTGATGAAACTTCATTAAAGGCTTAGATTCAGCCTTTTAGCTCTCTTGATGACATGATTAAGCATGCCATTAAGGTGTAGAAGTAGATCAACGAAAAAACAAGCATTATAAGCTTATTCCTAGTTTTGTTTATTCTTAGAATCTCATAGGAGTTTCAAATGGTGCATATAGGGAGTTATATCAAGAAGACACAAATGGAGGCTTAAGCAACACTTATTGATGTGAATATAAAGAATCAATGGTTTTTCATTGACAAGGTTTTCGCCATTTTCAAGTGATAGACCTAAAAGCGGATTTATGACTCTTGAAGATACAAATGAGAGTGAATAGAAGTGTTGAAGTGTAATCTGAGGGACTTT